>VYZR01117528.1:46538-59255 GCA_013400675.1 Oxylabes madagascariensis | reverse complement strand
ATCATGGTCAGGACAAGCTCAAGCATTCCTTTGTCCCTTTGGCCTGAGCCTAACGCTCAATTCATTTTGTTGTGTCACAAGTTCCTGCCAGCACTTTCAGTTTTATGCTCCAAACATCCCCCAAGACATAACTGGAGCATCTGAGCTAGGTGGTGGAGGAAATGTAAAGGTTGGTGTAATTTTTGCACTTAGCGCATCCCACACTGTGTTCCTCAGTAATCCCGTGCCAACGTGATGTGTGTCAGTGGAGCAGCCTGAAACCTTGCAGGACCCCAGGCAAGTGAACCTCTGGGAAGGAAAGCAGTTGCCTAACATGACCCTGGATATTTTCTCAAAGAGATTTACACCAAAACCACCAAAGAACATTCCATTACTCCTGCCAGAGAAGAGGCAGCTCACCCTGTGGCTCCTCCACGGCATTGCCTGACCCATCCTGGGCTCTGTACACAATAGGGCATTGTTTACATCTGCCTTTTATTGCATCCCATCATAGGTGGACCAGTCAGCTGCAATAAAAAGTCTAAGCTAGAGAAACATGCACAAACTCCTACTTCCCTTTTTATTTCCACTTAAGTTTATGTATATCGACCCTGTTTTAAAAGTTTTCTATCGAGTAACCAACAAAACACACGTCTATCAGACTTTTATTCATACAAAGATTTAGTGCTTTTATTAGATATTAATTTACTCATTTAAAACCTGTTCCATCTAAAAACAATATCCTACCAATATCGTCGCTACCTGCGTTTATTCCTTTTATATAGGTTATTCCTGTATGAAATATTCATTCAAGTGGGTGCTGCTATATTTAGAATGCAGAGAAGTGTTTTTTGCACGTAGTTGCTTTTGTATTCTTGCTATGCAGGCAATATTAAAAAAAATACCAAACTGTACTCCCAATTATTTTGTGAGGTTCAGGCAAGATTAGACACGTTGCTTCAGGCTAAATGGCTTCTACAGAAGTCATTGTTANAAAAAAAAAAAAAAGCAGCAGCATACCACATTCCCATACATGCAGCTGGAGGGCAAATTTTATTTGGGAGGAACTGTCATTTCCATGAAATGGTAACTTCCCTCCCCCTCCCCAAACTATCAAGTCCACTCCAAGNAGTACATGTTATCTTTCTAATAGAATCACTTTAAGCTGCTAATAAATTCTTAACATAACTTTTTAGCCATGTGAAGCTTTAACAGCTGAATTACTACTTGACTCACATGGTAGATGATTAAAAAAACTTCATGGGAGAAGTATGGGGAAGTAAAAAGCTTAAGTAAACATGAGATCAATATTTTATTTAATAAACAAATTATTTGAGGATGACTGATTGTTTTGAGGTGGTAAAGTTTTGTTCTATTTGTGTCCGCTTCAAAGAACGGCAAGTATAAACTTTCTGAAGTCTTTTATTACTTCAAATTGTGTTACCCTTTTAAANCTCCAAGAGCAGGAAACTGAATATGGCAATGAAGATGCAGCACCTGAGAAATGGAAACCATAACAGCTACAAGAAAGACACCTTGCTCACCCCCTCCATCTTGCTAAGGAATTATCTTCTCAACTCTTGTACAGCATTCCCACCAACCAGCTCAGTGCATTGGAACAGCCCTCTTGAGTTTTCTGTTTCCAAAAGATGCAGCTATATGAAAAATAGTGCAATTGTTTTTGACTTTAGTATTACGATAAGGAAATCCATTCAAGGTACAAATTCATGTCAGCACAAAGCCTATAACAGCCTGATTTTTATCTTCGAATTACAAAAATTCAAGTTAAACTGGTGAAGCAGGAGTAAAGGAAGAAGAGCATCAATGGCATGACAGAAGGAATCATTAATAGGTGCTCCATGGTCTACCCCCTCTGGAAAATTAGTTCATTAAAATGGTCAGAAAGAAAAAGAATAAGAAAAGCTTTTATTTACTGTTTTCAAAAATTATGATCACTAGCCCAAAAAGAAAAGAAAGAAATAAAAACATCTATGAACTACTATACTCATGGCTTTCCTTCCAGAGCTCAGAAAATGAAGCTGCCAAGCTCGAGACAGTGAAAGGTCCTTTGCATTCTGGATGTGCCTTCCTTCTAGATTTGATTCTAAATACATGCACACTAAAAATCTCTCAAGAGCTGAAAATAAAAGTGTCATTTGACTCAGCCAGTGCAGTCCCCTAATTTATTGAGGCAGACCCAAGACAACCCAGCACAGAGCACTTTAGAGATGCTGAGTTTTGTGCTATCTAAACACTGATATTCATAAAGCAAATTTTGTCAGAGTATTATGTGCGTCTTGAAACTAAGCAAGAACGAAACGGATGTGGCAATATCAGGGCTTTTCCTTTGACTTACGAAAACAAATACAAGTCTTACATGGAAAGGTGGTTTTAAAAGGAGAAAACTGAAGGTATGGTATGAAATGTAAGCACACACATGGATGTGTCTGTAATACCTGCTATTCAGCACTTGCAAGTTAGGAGCCCAAGGCCAGCTCATGAAAGTCAATACCTGCTCTCCAAGTTTCCCACCACGTGTCTTGGGGAGAATCATTCAAAGATTTTAACCCCCCCCTCCTCCATCACTACAGGACCATCATTTTCACTTAACAACTTCCCAGTTCATCTGGGGATTGACTTGATAATCCCCAGACTTTGAAAAAGCATCTGCATTGGATTAGAAAACCTGATATGGAGTCCAATGAAGTCAGCTGAGTCTTCCTGCAGATGATGAGAAATCATAGTTATTGTAAACAACAGTAACCTCACAATGTACATGGTAGCCTGTAATCTAAAGTGCATATGAGTATCACGGATTATCTAGGGTTTTTTTTTTTAATATGTAGATACATATAATATGCATTTGGCTAACGTTATTAATAACTGCTGAAAATTAGTGCCAGATATTATGTCACCTGTACAGTTTTGTACATAGTGATAACAGCAAGTTTACAAGGGATCTTTAAAGAGGCTACTATAAAGTCAGCTTGAAACAGAATCATGTCTCATTTGGCAAAACCAAAGCAATTCAAGAGTAATTGTATTAGAACACAAACTCAGACAAAGCTTTCCAAGGAGATTAAACCATACCAACCAATGCAACAGGATTTAACAAACAGGCAAAGAGCATCAAAGACCTTGGAGAGAAGAAATCTCCTGTGCTGGAAAGGAAATTAAATACTTCTAGTACATTTTCAAGTATATATCCCATCTGTTTTAGCATTCGAAGTGACAAGACTCTACAACATCTGTTGTAAGACAAATTGCAGCCTAATGGCCTTGCTGCCATAACGGTTTGGTCTTTTGGAATTGATACTCAAGTTCACCTTTTTTTAAAGGAAAAGCCATTATTTATCATAAAGATCATCTATTTCCAAAAGCAGGAGAACCTCTGTTGGTTTAAAATTTTTGAACAATGAATAAATGCCGAGCCAAGACAATCTTGTGCATTTGTTTAATGGGCTATCTTTCTTTGCAAACTATTGAATCAGACTGTGAACATGTGAGAATTTTTCCTGAAGTTTGGACAGTGTTTGGATATAAGCCCTCTAGGGGAACCAAAAAAAAAAAAAAAAAAAAAAAAAAAAGCATCAGATTGTTGTAGAGGTAATTTGGTCAGAATGAATTTTTCTTCCTGAGTGAACATTGAGCCATTACCCAGGAAGGTGTCAGGATGAACATTATCTCATTATGTGCTGTCTTTCAGGCAATGGTCATTTAAGGAGGCAATGGTCATTTAAGGTAAGCGATATCACAAGAAAAATCTATAACTGTAATATAAACTGCATAAGGTGCTCCCAGCATGAACCACGAGGCTGGGCCAAATTCCGCTTCCGGCAATTGCTCTGTGTCAGTCTAATAACTCTTCTGCTCCTCCTGCCCAGCCCCCGCAGCTTCAAAGAAACACAGTTTTCCTCTTTGTGTCAGTTGGCATTGAACTGATCCTTACTACAGGTTTGCTACCTGAAACTGCAAAGGGATCCTGTGGCAAAAAGGGCAGCAGCTGCTGCCCTGGTCCAAGGGCACCCACGGGGCTGTGGCCCCTCCAGGTGACATGCAGACCTTGCTCACCCCACAGGCAGGATTACAGGGGAGGAAACACGACCCTCGAGCACCCAAGTGAAATCATGCCTGGATACCAAGTGAAAAGGGAGTTGCAACATAAATGAGACTATCCCACAGTCGCTGTTCTGCAGTAGTTCCCAAGAAATAATTTGCATTATCTGCTTGCACAGATGACTTTTTTTTTTTCCTTTAAAAAGCGTAAAGATGGCCATACTCACCAGACAAGGTAACGCACATGCTTCATGTCTAAAGTGCAAAAAAGGTCAAAGCATTGCTCACCACCCCATGAATAAGAACACAAAAGGGCATTGTAAATTCCTAGGCAGAGAACAAAAAAGGAAGGGAGGCAGGTGAAACCATAGAAATATTACACGTATTAAGTTTAATACCCAGATGAGAATTAAGTTACTACAGTGCCTTTCACAAACTGCTACTTTTTATGTTGCAAATAACTTCTCCATGATAGATGCAAATAAATTAATGCTGTCATTAATCTTTCCATTTATATCTTTCTCACTCCTTATGTCTGCTTTCATCGTTGCACTTACCATACTTAAGTATATGTTAAAGAGACTGTCATTTTCCCTTCTGTAACTACTATTTCTTCAAACAAGCACTACTGGATTCTAAAGCAGAAAATGCTGATTTCTGAAGATTATCTTTTGTTCCTCATCAAAGTTGGGGAATATTCTGGGTGAAGACATCCCACTGAAATTCTTATCTAAGTTAAGAACATTGAATAAATATGTGATTAGGTCCTCCTTAAATATGCTTTTATTTTAGATTATTAAGCAAAAGGGTATGAGCAGTCCATGTAAAATACATCTCAGTAGATTTTTTTTTTCATTAAAGCTTTCATAATGAAATCTTAGAACTTCAATTAGTTACACTGACAAATTTTAGAGTATGTCTGTGACTAAGGACAACTCGTATGTTGCCTGCAAAGGTTACAAGTCTGAGACGTCATCCTATTGAGAAAGGTTGCACTGAAGAGATAAGTGGTATCATTTCAAGGAATACCTCATTCATCCAAAATCGTGAAGGCACAAAAGCACAAGGTAGGGGATATCCCAGATGCTCTGCAGCCCTCAGCATAGTGCAAATTGTGATGAAAAGAAATTCTCACTTCACCCTTCATGCTTTCCTGCATGCAATGGCACTGGACACCGCAACTCTGTACTACTGTCAAGTCAAAGTCAGTAGTGCACAAACAGGATACAGCTCAGCATGCCGCAAAAAAACCCACACCAAAACCACTAAGAAAAGAGAACAAAAAGAGAGAAAAAAAAAAAAAAAAAAAAAAGGAAGGCAGGGTTGCATCTCAAATGCAGAGTCATTCTTCAAGTGTGGAATTGTCCAGCTTCCTATACCACACTTCTGATATAATTAATTATCTTGCACAAGGAGTCTAAGCAGTAAAAGAAGTGGAATTAGGATGGTTTTCAGAATTATTATTTAATCACTGTTCATTAATCACTGTTCAACCCTATTTCAACCACTTTGGCTAAAGCTTTCCAAAAGCTACTGGAGAGGAAGTGTGCTTCCAACACATGCCTGTGACATTACTGGTCGTCATCATCCAAAACTCCCACAGCCTTGTCAGATGCCAAAGGAAGTTAAATGCCCTCAGACTCTCACAAGATCAGCAAGTACCTCCTTCATTTCCTTCCAAAGTCCCCAGTTTCTAGTAAAATGATGAGTACCCAACATTTCCCACTGGAGGAGAGAATTATAATGATAACAAAAGATGATGCTGCAGTCTTCAGCTCTTTGTTCCTTTAGGACCTGTGCAGCACTTAAGCACTGAAGATGCATAAACATCTTCACTTACCTAGAACAACTTGTGAATTACAACTTCATTTCCCAGGGTAAAACCTACACTGTTACCTAAACCCCAACCCCGAAGAAATAGCCTATGCCACATGAAAAGGTAGAGAAGGAAATTATGTAAAACAATATCTCTCAGAAGAGCCCTTACATGCAAAGTGCTTGGGATCCCCTTAACTCCAGGCTCTACTCAGGATTATGCTACCTTTCAGTTTACTCATTTCAGAAGCACTGGAGTGAGTTTTAGTATGCTCAAATTGATTTACAATATTTTTGTACACAGCAGATTGCAAAGGTTCTTAATTTTTAACAAGTTTGTAACTACTTAAAGTTTAGACATTTACGGCAAATTTATTTAACAAACTTTTTACCAGAGCCTAGTTTAACTGCATTCCTACTCTTGGACAATAAGGGAAGAGCATTACAACGAATGGGGCATGCAGAAGGCAAATGCTCACCACAATCTTCTACAAAGCATCAGGAAAAGAATCCTGTAAGACCCTTCTGATTAACAGTTGTGGGGAACCTGCAGCACCACTGTTGCTTCACACTTCTGGTAGTACACGAAGTGAGGTTACTCATGCTGCATAGATCAGATATCCAAATTGCTCTGCAAGACAGATTTACTGTTTCCTTCTCTGAATTGTATTTATTTACACTGTTTACAGAGGCAGAAAGGTATTTTTTCCTCCCAGCCTCCAGTGCACTGACTTCTTCCCCTGCCACCCCCCACGAACAAAATAAATTTTAGCTCTTCTCAAAACAATCTTTTGGTATACAAACTGAGGTGGCACAAACATAGGAAGGAAGGATTAGTTGCATAAAGAGCAAGACAAAAAGTTAATTGCCCTTTCATGTCAATACCCATATTGGCAAAACAAAGTCTCATTTTATATTTGAACACCACGTGCAAGCAAGTCTTCTGACACATACAGTAGCAAGCTCTCTAAAGCAAAGGATAAAGATAAGGCTTATGCAGACAAGTTTACCAGCTCTGGGGAAAGGAACTAAAACTTTCAGTATATGGTCATTAAAATTTTTGAAATCTAGGTCCATATTTTCAGCTGCAGCCTGTGGTTGTATGCTGACAGAGGGAAAAAACAACACATTCATATGCACAAATGCAAATTCGGCACGAACACAGCTGGGCCCATGAATAAAATTTACATGCACAAATTTAGAAACGAGTGTGAGTCCAGATGAATGATTTGATCGTAAGAGCTTTAAATAAGCGTTTATGTAAGCAAAGATTGGAGCCGGCAGCTATTAGAGAAGTGTATTAGCTGAAATAAATTACCAGAGAAAACAGAGCTCTCTTGGATAGCACCAGCAGCTCTTCTTCCCTTCTCTTTTCCTTGCCAGTTTTTGCGAACACATTTGAAGGGTTGGTAGGGGGTTTGCAAGGATCTCTTGCACAAAGCCAAGCCTGAGTGCTGCGGTGGTCTCAGGGAAGAGGCAGCAGGGTACTCAGAGCACCGCTGTTGCTCGGGTTTCCCAAACTTTCCAACATCTCAGCCCGGACAGAGGGACGGGTGCTCGCTCCTGCTCTACACTTTGCCAAAGCAAACAGCTCAACTCTCTGCGCTGACATTTTTTCACAAGAACAAATTTGCATCCCAGCAGTGTGCGGCGGGGTGAGAAGCGGGCTTGCTCCGCACCCATAGGTACGCGCCTCACAACGCAAAGCTGCAGCAAAGCGCCTCACTGGCATCACACAGGCACCATAAGGGCTCACAGCATTTGCATTCGAGCATATTTCAGCCATCAACCTGGAACTCTGGGGGCAACTGAAACCTGTAGAAGCAACGAATGCAAGGCTGGCCCCCTTGCCTGCTCCTGAGACGGCATATTAGGGATTCCTAGGGTTAGGTTAAACACCCAGTTTCTTTAAAAACACGTCACAAGGAAAGCATGGAGTTAGTGAGGCTGTGGAGGGACACTGACTTCGTTCTGCAGTATCTCAAATGGCAGGATAAATACATAATTTTCTGTAATTGTTTTCTTTTCTTTTTTTTTTGACTAATAAAGAGATGTGTCACTAAATTTCCGTACACACCCCCAAATTAATGAAAGAAATATTTGGCTACAACATCAGTGTCAAGCAGGGTCACTGTCACTTACCAAGGAGGATGCCAAATCCCTGGAAACCCTGGGGAAAGATCCCAGTACAAGGAGCAACCTGGAACATCCTAGATAAGAGAGGTTCCCCTGCATGAACCCCACTCAGCCCCACAGTCTTGGGTACATCACACCTATCACTTGCAGAGGCTGAAGTGCTTTAACGCAGCTTCCTACAGTGCCTTTTCTGCATGTACAGCTTGCCCAGGGCAAGAATAACTGGGAATCCCAGCACACAGGCTCTGCTCAGGTGGTAATAGTGGTGGCTGTGGCCTCTGTGACTGCAAAGGTTGACCATAACATCTCTGCCAGAGCCGTGCAACAGCTATAAAAGGATCAACAGTCCTGAGAAGGAACGCACCCTACCACCTGGTAGCCACATCGAGACTGCGCATCCCACTTGGCGGGTCGGATGCGCTCCTCGCCAGCCATCGCCTCTCCTCCCAGCACCTCCACTCAGTTACACCCAGACACTCGTCCTGCTCCAGCGTGAATATTTCTCTTCTCCCCTAGGAGCAAAGCTCCTTCAACATGTGCCGTCTGCTGTGCCAGCGAGACCTGGCATAGCAGCAGGGTACAAAAGAACATCCCTGACACTCTATGCATATTCATGATTTATGAATATTCATTAAATTAGCATCTTTATGACTGGGCCACCAGATTCACAACTGGCGTCTCTGGAAAGGGGTTATTGTATTTTAATTAAATACCAGACAATTACTAAACACTTATATTCGCTGGGATTTAACTGATATGAAAGGGATAGGTATCGAGCTACAAACGTTAAGAGCAACTCTTCCTCCACACACATTTAATGCTAATGAAAGTCATGTGTAAGCATTGAAAAGGAAAAAAAAATCCTCTATATGAGAAACCAAAATAGCTTCAGATTATCTTTTTAATAGATTCATACTGTGTGGGAACCTTCAGCATTTCCCTGGTGCCTAAGCAGACCAGAATAGCAAAGTAGTTATTATATCTGTCTTCAGTGAAGAGACCACATGTTCACAGATATTTGTACAGCACCTAGCGCAACAGGGCACTGATCCCTGAATCTGGCATTGCTGTAGTATTTAAATAGCAATAATAATGATATAAAGAAATCTTTGCCGATATCATGAGAGAACAATCTAATCTAGTTATCAGATTATAGCTCATTAAATGCCACACAGAAAAGGCTATCAACACTTCTACACATTTACTGGCCTAAAAAGAATTTTAAGCCATTAATTGCTTCCATAACGTGGGGTGAATTTTCAGCATGGTGCCTGGAAAATTAGGCACGCAGGCTGTGTAATTGTTAATGGGAATTGTGACCCAATTTTCACGCCTGGCACTGAAAGTTTGCCCCTTGCAAAATATTTACATAATTTGCTAGTAGATTTGCCATATCTTTTGCATGTTAATTTTACTTCAGTGACAATTCCTTGAAAAAGTACCACCACCAGTGTATAGTACCACCACCAGTATATTAAGAGTAGCTTGACATTTATATAGTACTTTCTCTGAGTTATCTCAGGCTACAACTTGCAAATCATTACATGCTGAATCTTCAAGGATACGTCTTTAACCAGAATATTCATTGCAGGGCACAGCCCTTGCCTGTCAGGGAAGGGAATTGATGACCACTTGGTCAGGCTCTTTTCCATTTGAGCTTTCATTCTGCAGCACAGTGGATGCTTTGTAGCCCTCACACCTGACCCCAGAGCTTTTAACATTACCAGATTCACTCGCAATTGCCACGTTTGATGTTTCAGTGCAAAATCTACCATATTTTTTTCCCTATAACAGACACAAGAGTCAGGATTTTACATCTCTAGACCCTCAGCACTTCTCCAAGCTGCCACGAACTGTCTGTGGCAGGGAGGTGGGATCACGTTAAAGGTTCACAATTTCACACAGCTGCGTCTTTGCCTGGGAGCGCGATGATATTTTGCAGGCAGCTTAAGATTTTGAGTACCAGCATCTGTCCTCTTAGCAGCACTTGCTGGTTGTTTGGGTGGCCAGGAGAGTACCCATGCTGTGAGGAAGATAGGGACATTTTGTTTCATCCTTCCTTTCCAGACAGACATCCTTTCTTTTGCTCCAGAGGGAAAGCAGCAGCACGCAGAAGCACATCAAGCCATTTTCAGCTGCTCTGTAGCACTGACACCAGAGCGACTATGAAACAGCAATGAGCTGGAAAAGCATTCTGGGTATAGAGATGCAAATGAGCACACTAAGCCCTTTCCCAAAGGACACTACACAAGGACCTTTCATAACATAAGGTTTCACTCAAACACTTAGGGCCTGGTTTCACAGGGCTCGCTCAGGTAGAGTTCCCATATGTCCAAATGCAAGAGATGCACAGGTGTCTCAAAGCTCACCTGCAGATCCTGCGGCCCCTTCTCTGGACACAAGCAGCAAGGCATGCTATGTCTTTTCCTAATTGAATGTACCTGATTCCCAGTTCAAAACCGCAGATTTATGAGTGAAGTTGCAACCAAATAATATTTCTGATTCAGCTAAGTAAAGGCAGGAATGAATGGAGGAGAGCAGATAAGACTGTGCTTTCCCTAACCTTTGGCTAAAACTAGCAGTCGTGCTCATGCAAACATGGGCCAGAGGTCTTCCCTCTGCTGAACCCCTTCTACTGCAGCTTCTTCTCCTCCTGCATCACTGCACTTTGTCCCAGGGAAGAGTAAACCCTGTAGTAACTTGAGGCAGGGCACGATCACCTGAGAGTGAATCATTTCACCAATCTTTCTGCTCAAACAGGTAGAAGCTTTCTCCAAACAACTTATCCTGCATACTGCTTGCAGCTCCTCTGAATGCTTATCCATACAGTGGTTTTAAGCAATTTACATATTGGATGTATCGCCGAACAGCAGGTGATTCAGAGATTATTTTTCAAAATAGCTAGAAGCAGATATTTATTAGATATTATATTCAGGACTCCACCTGAATGAGATGGGAGTGTGCATCATGCAACAGAAATGCAGTTCATGCACAGGCTTGGGTGTGCACATGACTAAATTGGAAAGTGATATATATCCTTGGGAAAAGATTCTGCTTCCCTAAACACAGTATCTACAATTAACCATCATTTTTTCCTAGTGTTACCCACACAAGAGGAAGATGGTGCCAACTAGAACCTGATTTCCAAACTGATGGGTAGAAGAGGAAAAAAAGGAAGTGCTACTATATGCTAAGACAATCCTGGGTATCATGGTTCCTAAGAGAAAGTAGTAAAGCAGGACACTTGATAGAGCTGATTGCCAAGCTGGGAATTAATTGGAATTTTTTTTCAGCAAGTTGTAGCAGAACAGATCTGCTTGACTTCAGCAGAGCACAATCCAGCCCAGCTATATCTATGATACAAAGTTTCTATAATTTCCTATCAAATACTCTTTTCAGATATCAGATAATCTTTTCCAGTATCTTTAGGAGTCTAAAGTTCATTCTTAAACTTGATCTAGCCTTTTCAGAATAGCATTGCCTTCCAATGACACAAACTCCTAGGTATGCCTAAATCACTTAAAAATGAGAGTACAGCACCCCTGTAAATACTGCCCTCTGTTCAGAGATGAATTAGTGGTTCAGCCCAGGCCTGGGAAAGAGAATTTTTTTTTTTTTTAAATTATGATGTTCCTTCTGTGGCCTTGGGAAAATCATTAGTCTCCCTGCCTTGGTTTCTTCATCAGTGAAACAATTATGTATGAATTCCACAAGCTGTTCTCAGGATTTGACAGTATTCATTAGACTGAATAAAAATGAATGCCCTGAAGTGTCAACCAGTTTTATTTAGTCAACAGATAAAACCAAGAGACCGCACTAGGCCTGCTACTCTGCTGCATCCCATTCCCTCAGAGAACCTCCACTCCTTCAGCTGTTGCCTTGTCCTCCCACAAGGTCTCCCTGCCACCCTTGAGCTCTCCCTCTCACTGTCCTTGACCCACAACACGAAAAATCCTTTTTTCCCTCCCTCTTTAAAAATCCCTCCAAGTAGGGTTTTTCCCCATGGATATTTTCCCTGTTCGACTCCTACTCGCGCACGGTTGTTCTGGGTCTTGTCTTACTTCACTCGCAAGCTGCTCAGGGCAGGAAATGGGCCTTACCTACAGTCTGTATCACACATGATATTCCCTTTGGAGTCAGCATAAAGCTAAACATACGCGATATAAGCCTTCGTTGGACCAGGGCCTACGCTTATAAACTGCTGCGTAAGCCTGTGTTGCCACAGCGTAGAACTGTTGAGCAAATAAAATATTACAAAATATTTTTTGTTTTAAAAATGGACCTGCCGCTCCATTCACACTGCTCCTCCGAGTTTCAGGCAAGAGCAATATTAGATACAAAGCTTCCAGATAGAAGGACTGCAATGGGAAAAACGCTAGCAATTATTCAAAGCAAATGTAATTTTCACACTGCCGCTATTTAAAACACTNAAGGTGTGAAAAATACCTGGATTGTTTAATCAGATTCAGCCAGATTGCTTGGTGGGAGCCAGCTCTGCCATGTGGCACTGAATCTAAATGTAGATATGGCCCACAGACCTACAATGCATGTTGACTTTAAATAGCCCTGCAGTCCAATGACATACACCCACACATGGCCACAACTCAGCATTCTGAAGTAAAAACCAAGGTAAAAAATGTAAAAGAAAAGGAAAAAACCCTACTTGCACAACTAATTCCACTCATCCCTGGAGCATAAGATCACATGCATTAAACCTTATTTGAAAGTTTT
>VYZR01117524.1:10581-21303 GCA_013400675.1 Oxylabes madagascariensis | reverse complement strand
AAGCTATCAGGAGCAAATCTTGAATAACAAATAAGATTACAGAAATGTGAGCCTAATGTTCCTCTCTGCAAGGCGCTCAAGCATGAAGGTTTTGATCGAAGAGTAAGAAATGAGATTTAACTTCCCTCTGATTTAAGTTTCATTTGTACAAAGAACCTGTTTCAGCAAAATGTGATTGCAAGCTCATTATTCAGTGAAGGGCAAATATCTTCAATCGCAATCGAGTAAGATCAGCAGCTTTTTCTGTGTTACGAGCCTCAGTGAAGAGAACTGAACATACTGGCTTCTGTCATTGTCTACATCTGAGACTGTGATGATTTCACCCTGTCCAATTCATTTCAAAAGCTGTAGCTTCCAATTAAATGTATAAGTTGTCAGCCAGAGTAAGTGTCTATCATTTGAGCCAGATCAGTTTTGGTTTCTGGCAGTTTTACTGCATCAAAGGGTTGATTTACAGATCAGTTACATTTTTCTTGTACAGTACTGAAGGGAATAAAACTGCCTCAAACATGGGACTCAAAACAACACTGAGTTACCTGTTTTCCATAGTTTTCAGTATGTTTTAACAAGCTGGAAGTAAAACTTCATTCCTCAGTGACTTGGTAGTTTTCAACATGCACTTTAAAACACTTTAACAAAGATAAACTCTAGTCAAATCTAAGAACCTTAAAATCATGTTCTTTAACAACATCTAGCACACAAAGATTACACTGTACCCTATAAATGTCAATGAATTCAGCACTAAAAGCTTGTGTGAGGTATGAGGTTAGCCCCTTCTTGGGTTAAAAAGATTTATCCCATTTTTACAGATAAGGAATCTTAACCATAAAAGTAAAACTACACGTTGAAGACTGGTGCTGTTCATAGCAGAAGCACGTTTAAAACACTTCAGTCTCTCAGGTTCATGCTTTAAGAATCTGAGCAATTTTGAGAGTCCTTCTTGAGGTAAAACATGGGTAAATGTAGGTAAAAAATAATGCAAAAAACACTTGACATGGAGTCTCTATGCAGGGAAGAACTATGAGTTTTGGGGTTTTTAAGACTAAGACCCAGTACCTCCTTAAAATATGCAGAGCATTTGCTCCTTGGGCTTCTTGTGGCAGGAGGCTGAGCAGCATTTCACAGCAAGATCCTGTGACGATGCTTTGAAGTGTTTGTGCTGTACAACCCTTGATGAATCAATTAGGCCTCCTCACTCACCCAAATTATTCTTTTTACTTGAAGTATTGTTTTTACAGCAATAGCACAGCCCTAAATCTAGAAACTGCTCCTGCAGGATCCAAAAGGATCAGGTTGTAACTGCTGTAGGTAGTGTTTGGTGAAATTGAAACACCCAGAAGTAAAAGGTAAATGGATTAGGTTTTTAAAACATTTAAGATGTTTTAAAATCTTAAATCACCATCAGGTGGCTTCTTAACAGCCCAAACCTACCGAGGCACACTGAGCTAAGAGCCACTGTGTGGGGAATCACAGAGACATGCAGGACCTGGGAACACAGACTGGAGACTGCTTGACCATTGGGTGGGGCTCCATCAGAGCCAGGACAGCCACAGATCTAACCCCAGGAACTAAACCTCACTATTTTCAAAAGGGCCATGATATCTGGTAACAGGGACAGACAGAGCTGAGTGAACTGCTGAGCACCTGAGCAATCCTGGTGGCTACTTCAAAGAGTGGTGGTGATGGTGATCCAAAACCAGGAGTGCACAGAGAGTTACAACAACCTTTTCTCTTCCAGGAGAAATGCTTGTATGAGCAGGCAGAAATAAATCAAGGCAGCCATAGTGTAAAGTAGCAAAATAATCAACAAGAGCTCATTAAAAAGTAAAATGAGCAAACAGTTAATTAAAAGTTCACTAAGACACCCAGTGTCCCAAAACAGTTTTGCTTTGTCAGTTAAAGGAAGGAGAACAAAAAAGTGAGAATAAATGCATTTTTAGTACATGGATTTTTCCAAGAGTCAGTAATATTTCTGCAGCCACACCACCAAAACCTCTCTCAAAGTCATGGGCCAGCACAGGTGCCATGGAGCAGAACAGAACCCTGCTTAACCAGGACAGGTAAGACTCACTGTACTTGCATCCTACTTGGCTGGCAAACATCCTTGAACAGTCAAAGCACAGAAGCAGGCACCTCTTAAGCATGATTTATATGGATTTTTTTAAATGTCCAAGCTAAGAGGAACTAAAATGTAGTTTGGAGGCATCTCTCCCTCTCCAGTCACTATAAAGGCAGTTCACAGATGGTGCGGATCATTACACTTTGGTAGGGGGAGTCACAGCCTCTATGTCCTAAGAAAAAATCCCCATGAAGCAGATGAGGGAGGCAAAATGGGATTGTCTCTTACTCCCGCAGGTCCTACTGAATTTGGGGCTATCAGCATGGCTTAATGGCATGTATTAGAGCAGCCCCAGAAAGCTTTGAAGCAGGTCTCCACCTCTTATTTTAGGCTGCATCACACTCTTTCCCATCACTGATATTTCTCCGGGAGGGTCTGCTGGCTGGCCCTTTGCCCGTCTCTGAGCAGGAAGGGACCTCTCCCGATCCGTGGCTCAGATGGTTCCTTCATCCCCCAGCCACTGGAGTTCAAGGAGGGAAGATAGCACCTGCGACCCCTATTTCTGCTGCTGCCATAAATTCAACTTTCCATTAAAATTTTATTTCTAGGCCAAGACAAGAATGATAGATTAAAAACAAAAATAGCTGAGCAATCAGTATGGAAGCTGCTGCAGCACAGCACCTCCAGCCTGCCAGACCCCAGACAGCCTCCAAGTATGCCAGTTATTGATTTTTGTACCAAAACATTTACACTGGCACAACCCCCAGTGAGTGTAATTGTATGGGTATAAAGGTGCTTTATACTAGCACAGATTATGAGATAAACAAGCTCATTTATACTGCTGTAACTGCATTCACTTCGGGGTATTTGTACCGCTTTAATGATACCAGTGTACTTAAAGCAATACAAGTTGTGTCTACAGACAAGACTTCAGCCTGATGGTAATTAACACGGGCATTTCCAGCCACCCTGGGCAGCTGAGGTTAGTGTTAGAAATAGCAACTGACCCATAACAATTTGCAACAGCATCAGAAACCTCTATAAAACAGCTCCACCTTCAATTGCCTTTTCCACATTTGCGGGAAGGATGTTTATTGTGCCGCTTTTACCAGGCGGCCCCAAGAGCTAAAAGTTGCTTGTGGCCACTTTTCTCTTGGTTCTGGACAGCAAAACAAAAAAAAATAATCAATTCACCCAGTGACATTTCGCTGTGAAGGAGCGAAGGCAGCACAAAAACGCTGATACAAGTGGCGGTTAACCCTGTGCTACCCTTATTGTTCCTCATTCACCAGCTCCGAGCGCCGGAGCAGCCCGCGGAGCACGGGAAAAGGGGCTCTGCCATCTGTTGCTAGGGCTGACATCACCCCTGTTTGCTCAGGCATCGCTCCTTGGGGCCGTGTTTGCATCATTAATCAGCACCAGCCCTGCGCTGGCCCATTCAGCAGCGCCTCGGCTGTCATCTCTGGAGAACCTCACTGCAAAAAGGAGCTGCCAAAGTGCTTGGCCTCACTCGGAGAGAGGCTGGGACATACATCAACATTGCTTCAGACAGAGTGTTTGTCAACTCATCCTGGGAGAAAGCGCGCCCTGCATAGTACACGACTCGACAAAGGGAGGAAAAACAATCCCAGAAAACCACCCCCATCTCCCATAAGCACTCTCCACAGGTTAAACTTCAAGCCACAGAAAACCA
Organism: Oxylabes madagascariensis; assembly: GCA_013400675.1. NCBI lineage: Eukaryota > Metazoa > Chordata > Aves > Passeriformes > Timaliidae > Oxylabes > Oxylabes madagascariensis. The sequence goes on along the minus strand of VYZR01117524.1, from coordinate 17,551 downwards.
AATTGCTCTTTTCCTGAAACCAGGTTTGCCAAGAGGCTGCTGAACCCATCAAAGTGATAATGGACACACATCACTTAATTTTTTTTCCTGAATAATACTAGCACAATCTCACAGGAAAAAACAAAAAAAATCCTTAACCAGAAAAAATACAAGGAGATTTAATTAAAAAATGGGCTGCCAATGCAGACAGGGAGCAATGTTTCCATAGGACAATTGGGGAACAGAGGCACAGAGGGGTTTACTGATTTCCTCAAGGTCAAACACACAGAAATGCACAAGCAAGGAAAGACTGAAGCACTGGCTACAAATACTGCAGCAGCCCAGACATCCCATTTCCAGCCATCTTCTATTTTCCCCAATGTCCGAGTGGGTCATGCAATATGAGCATAAACAAAGGGCATGTCATGTTGGAAATACGCAGGGCATAAGTATGGAAAATGCTGAACAGAACTGACATATACTGAACAAGTTTCTGGAAATACTCAAATGTCTGTAAGGAGTTGTTTTGGGTTTTTTTCTTGGGGAAGAAGGGGGAACACAAATACAAATTTCTTTTACAGGCAGCAGATCTGTTCGAAAAATCAGTAATACTTTAAACATGAAACATCAGATGAGGGAGTCATCTTGAGACTAAGACACTTGAATTTAGGTGTCTGCTTGTGATCTAGAGAGCTCATCAGTGCGTGTTCAACTTGGTTTCCTACACATAAGCATCTATGGCTTTGGGTACATTCGGGTACATCTGGCTCCTAGCTGTAGCACCCGCAGGACTTCTCATTTAGCACTCCATACCCACATCTGGAGTGCTTTTCTCCCGGTTTGAAGGGTAAAAAGAAAATGTTACTTTTCATATACAGTTCTGCAACACAGTGATGGGGGCAAATCATTTAAAGAACATTTAGGTTCCCACGTTCAGTGCTTTTAATTTAATTTACGTCTTATATGGCTCTTTTCCAGACCCTACCTGGCATCAAGCTAATTCATACCTTCCTACACTGCTCAGCACTAGTGATAGAATCCCTCCCAAGTGGTTTTGATGAAATTGGGCATCAAAGGAAGTACTTTTCTCGCTTTCCAGCAGTTGTGAAGGAGCTTTTTGTTAAAAAAACCCCAACCAAAACCCACTCACACCTTTTCATTACAGTGTTTTTAATTTCAATATTTTTTCTCTAAAACTAGGAGTTTGGATTTGAGGATCCCACTGTGCTGTCTAACAGTCTCTCTTCATGCCTTGATATAATCCAAGTTCTCACAGAATCTGAAAGAGACAAAACCTACTGCTCAGAGGAAGCCGTCTCAGTGGGTTGTCCATCCCAGGGGAGTGGAAGCTGTAGTACAGGCGTTTAGACTGCTTCTCAAAAAGAACAAAGAAGTATTTTAAATGTTGATTTTTGACCCCCCAAAAATCAAACTTGTATTTTTTAATGGAAAAAAAACCCCCAAAAAAACCAAGAAAAAAACAAAAAAAAACCACCAAAACCCCTCAGTCTCTCCTCACTTTCTACAGTGATATATGTATTGGACAATGCTCTCAGGCACATGGTGTGATTCCTGGGGGTGTCCTGTGCTGGGCCAGGAGCTGGATTTTTGTGACCCTTGTGGATCCATTCCAACTCAGGGTATTCTACGATTCTGTGACCCTATGTAACTTTGAGGTATCCTCCTTGCAGGAAGTTGTTTCTTGGCTGATAATGTTTGGTTTCTGTTATCCCCTGACAAAAAGGTCCAACCTGGAAGGACTAAGAAGCCAAGTTAGATCCCAACTAGCCTCAAGTTAGACCCCAACTAATGAGTGTGTGCTCAGGGCTGCAAGTGGATGTATCCATTTTCTTGCTTTTCTCAATACTCAGCCACCATGACAGCAGCTTCTGAGCACCAACTTTTTCTCTGTCCTCTTATCCTTAAGGAAGAAGTAAAGGGTTGGCACTGGACAAGGGTCTGCAAGAGGGTACTATGTCTCCATTCTTGCTCCACACTGCCCTTTCGATACCATCAGAATATACAACATTAAGTGGAGTTGTTTGATAGCTCTGCATCAAAACTTCTAAGGCGAAAAAAATCACACCCAGTAATTTCATCAGCCCTACATCATGGCAGCACCATTCTGTCACAGGAACAGTATTAATATTTCAGTTGATATGATTCCAAGCACCCCAGAGAATGAAAGTAATCTTGTATGGTTTTGGCTAAGTAAATCTGGGTGTTCTGCCTAAGCCTGTAATCCTGATTTCTGCTGTAGAACACACAGAAGGGCCTGCTGGGCAGTCTGGACTGCCTCTTTCTCCAGTATCTACAGATCAGTCTGCATTTCTGGCTTAGCACAGAAGCCTAATTCTGAAATAAGGAAACTAATTAAATAAGAGGAGACTGAGGGGAGACCTTGTGGCAGCCTACAACTTCCTCACTAGGGGAAGCAAAAGGCAGGCATTGATCTCTTCTCTTTGGTGACCCATGACAGGCCCAAGGGAATGGGCTGAAGTTGTGTCAGAAGTTTAGGCCGGGTATCAGGAAAAGATTCTTCACCCAGGGGGTGGTTGGGCAATGAACAGGCTCCCCAGGGAAGTGGTCACAACACCAAGCCTGACAGAGTTCAAGAAGTGTTTGGACAATGCTCTCAGGCACATGGTGTGAGTCTTGGGGTGTCCTGTGCAGGGCCAGGAGTTGGACTTGACAATCCTTTGTGAGTCCTTTGCAATTCAGGATGTTCTGTGATTAATCCCATCCTTCACTGCCAGCATCACCACCACAAAAGCTGTCCTAATCACTCTTTGCTCTCCTCTCTCCCCCCTTGCCAATTCCATATATTTAGTAGACACCCTGGGCAGCAGCATGCTGATATTCAGGAGTCTCGGTTTCTTTTTGGCAATTTAGTCCTGAGTTTTAGCTGTTTATACAGGAAGACTTAATGAGTACAGTTACTTGTGTGAAAACACAAGCATCTGTGGTTGTGATTACGGCTAAATTCAGCCTGCAACCTCAGCTGTCAATAGTTTATTATCTTCTAAAAAATATAATAAAACTAAATCACATCCTCTAATTATAAAGGGATCATTTTGAGAAGCCTGAAAGAGGTGACCTGCACCTTCTGGACGGGAGAGCGCTTGCTGTGCGACCTTCCCGTCACCCGCAGCCTAACGAAGCAGAAATAATGGGGAAATTCCCTCCGATGTCACCTCTCAGACTGCGCTTGCCGCTTCTCAAGGCTGTCATCGCGCTGCCGCCTGCTCGCAGTAATCGCTGCTGGCACAGAACCTGCTCGTACCACGCTGCATTATTAGCAAGCTGTCAGACACCGGCAACGCGGAGCCGCCGCGCCAACACGCAGAGAGTTATAGGGGTAATAATGTTGTTTGTTAGGTAAAAATAACTGAACTCTTAGAGTAAAAATAAAACCACAACACAAAACTCTAGTCTTTGGTTGAATGCTATTTTCTTTCTTTCCCGGTGCCAAGCTCAGGAATGGGTTTATGAGGTGGGTACAAGCTGATGTTGAAGAGCAGTGATTTATTTGCCGAGTTCTCTCTGCAAGCCCACAAGGGTTGCTAAGGGCAAACACTTCCTGTGTTATAATTGCTTTTTATAGGCCAGAGAGTGCCTGTAAACCAAGCCCTGAGTAAGGACTTGAATACAACCTCCATCCCAGGGAGAGCAGCTCCAGGAGGCACCATGGCTCAGACACAAACTCCTGGGTCCCACTTTCCCGCACACTTCCCTGCCGTGTCCCCAGGGCGGTCACCCACCATGGACCAATGGCAGTAACACATCCTGGCACAGCTCCCTAGACCCTGGCTCCTGAGGAAGCCCAGAAGCAGGAGGAAAAGAACCCCACAGAGTCCTCATCCCCCTGCTCCCAGCACAGGAATGGAACAGTGAGCAGCGACCCTCTGCACACTATGCCCTGTGTTTAGAGCAGCTGAAAAAGGAGCAGGGGGATTCGCACTCTGCCGTAAAAAATATCCATCAAAAGTCAAAGTCCAGCTGTCAAACAGTTAATTCCTTTATACCATCTTCCCCTACATAAGGAACAGCCTCTCAGTTCAGTTTTCAACCTAACACCTCATTCAAATCTCTCCTGGAGCCCATAAAAAATCTGTGAAAGGCAGTAAATATTTCAGGAAAAACAAGTACAAGTTCCTTCCCTGTAACCAGCTCCTCAACATACACTCTCTTCTGCTTCTTCTGTTTCAGTTGCAAACCCAGGATACAGGAATACTATCAATTTGCAGCAATGACGACTGTTGAAGTATCACAAAGACAACAGGATAAAAAAACCAATTTACAACTAAGTTGAAACACTTAGCAGCTGACCTCCTCTCTGTGCCCATGATATCAATAACTAAAATTTCCCCTTCTAGAATAACCCAGCTTAGGAGCTTGGATCCTGTACCTCACCACACCGTGCCTGTATCTGTGCATGTAGCATGTGATATCTGTTTTTCCAAAGGATATGCACTATATTAAATGGAAATAAAATATGACTGTATACTTCCTATCCTCTCCAAATGACTGATTCATTTACAGACACAACTCAGAAAACCGGACAAAATCTGTGTCATTTCCAGCAAAAACTGAGACATAGGCACTTGGTGTGTTTCTTGGGGTGTCCTGCACAGGGCCAGGAGCTGAACTCGATGATCCTCATGGGTCCCTTCCAACTCAGCACATTCTATGATTCTATGATGTTTTTCTGAAACATTTATTGGTTGCTTATACAAATCGTCAATATCTGATCTGAAAGCAAGATTTAAATCACCATCATTTTTTAAATTGGCACTGAGGAGAACAGTTTCACACATGGCCATCCTGATTCTGAGGATCTATTTTACTAATATGAGCAGAAGTTGGGTAGATGCTGGATGCTGTGATAATGATATTTCCTGTACCCAAAATATCTCTGAGAAATATTATACTGAACAGTATACTGGACTTAATTGTCTCTGTCATCAATCAACTCACTAGCTGCTTGGCAAAGGGATAAATTATCAGTCACCTGTATCCATTCTGTCAAATTTCATCATGTTTCTTAACATGTTTCTTAGGAGTAAGAACTGATGTGCTGCTGATGTTTCTACCTTTGCAAATCAGAGACAAAGGCTAAAAGGAGTGATCACCAATAACCAGGGCTTGCACTGGCTGAGCTGCTCCATTCTCTTCCACATCCATGCAAGATCCACAGAAACATCTAGGTCAAACTGTTGCTAGAAACCAGAAAAAGCTGCAGCCTTGCATAGCAGCAGTGCATTGGAATGCAGGCAATGTCTCCCTCTGAGCCAGCTTACCAAGCAAACGAGCCTGCACCTGAAAGAAATAGTAAACTGAAAGAAAAAGTAACTGACATTAAGGCTCAGCATGACAATTAGAGTTATTGTGCTCTTAAGCGTAAGGGTAAAAGCAGTATTTCAACAACTGCTTTTAATTTTCAGATGTAATAATCTGGGGTGCCACAAGTGAAGGTACCTTAAAAACGTTTTTACAAGACTAAAAACTACATCTTCTGAAATCAGATCATTGCTTCATTTTGGATGCCCTAAACTGAAGGAACTTAAGTTCCTAAAGAACTGTTTTCATAATTGGTCTGAATTAAACTAATGACTTTAAAATACGGAAAGAAAATATTTCTATGTTAATATCTAGCACATGGGCACAACTCCCAGGAGTCAGTCCTATCTGCCAAACTCCTCTTTTCACAGAGAGGTCAGGCACAAATTTTACCATATCCAGTGTCCCTCCTTTCAATCACTGAATGTAAATTTGTGCTTTCTGTCTGATGACTTGATGATTTTAGAGGTCTTCTCCAGCTTGAATGATGCTGTGATTCAATGCTTAGCCACCAATGGTTACATCTCTGGCTACAGATCTCTAGCTCACAGGAAGGGACAATCTACAGCTGAAAGCCACCTACTGCAGTGGAACAGGCTTAGTGCTTGAGCCACTTAGTCACACCCAGTGCTTGGGAATGCTGCTGGGAGAGATCTGGGCAAGAGTGTCCACCTCTGCCAGTAATGGAAAAAAGAAATCCACAAGGAGATAAAAAGCTGAAGGTTCCTGAGTGATCTTTATGCAAATTGAGGCAACATGAGAATATTGGCTCCTGCTGCTGCTGCTCTTTAGACAACCTGGGCAGCATGTAAAATAGGGCAGAGTGGAGCAGAACAGCTAAAAGTATTGCTCCTCTTTGGGTAGAAAAGCAGGGGAATCCAGACAAGAAAGATATAAACGTATCTGTATACACATACTAATAATGAATGCAAGAACAGAGCTCTAAGGCTACAGCCTTTATAGGGCTTGTGGAGAATGTATCAGGCTCCTCTCTTGAACAAGGATGGGAGGAAAGCAAGAAGCAATGATGACGGTGGCCTCTCTACATGTGAGACAGTTGATGGGCGTGACAGACCTGTCTGACTCTCTTATTAGGAAAATTTTACAAACATCTGTACCTGATACACTTGTCAGAACATGATGAGTCCAGATAGTCAGTGATCAGGCTGACAACTGCATCAGTTTCTCTTTCGCTTGGGTAGCTCCAAGGAGTAATCAACGCTGCTGTCAACCAGAAGTCATTATTTAAATTTGAGGATCAAGCATATCTCTTCTCAGTAGTTCCACAACCACCGAGTTCAGTGTCTGTTTGCAAATGAGATGGTATTTTCTCAGCCTAAGTTTATCTGAGATTTACACTTGTGCTTATCCATCTGGTCTTATGTGATAATTCTTGAACACCTTTTTTTCTCCTTATTCCTAATGCATTCTTTGCTTATTTAGTTCACTTGAGGAGTATAGAAATTTATTTTTCCCTTACAATTAAGCATTGCAGAAATCTACTTCTTCCTTTGAAGATGTTAAGCTGTCCATTTAATAGACGAAGTTTAAGAAGATCATGAAAAATCTCTATGCCATTAATATATCTTCACATGTACACTGTTAACAGCAAAATTAGGAGGTTAATGTGTCATTTTGACAGTACCGGTTT
>VYZR01117517.1:13419-23813 GCA_013400675.1 Oxylabes madagascariensis | reverse complement strand
AAAAGCAGGCAATTCAGTGCCAGATATACTGTTAAGATCTTGTAGGGCCTCCCTTCTTTGATCAGACTCTTGGTAAATTTTCATAAATGCCCTTGCATCTGGAAATTGAAAATTAACAAGCAAATTTTCTAATTTTAATGCACTTTTAACCTCTGCTGCTAATAGTCCCCTCAGCTTATGGAGATGATTCACTACGCTGTACATAGCAATCAGAAACATTAACTTTGCTAATATCAGTCTGACTCAAGATACATTAGAACATCCGTTCAGAAAGCTAAAAATATGTTAAATTTGATCTGTTCATGTCCTCAGATCCTTGAATCTTTGTGGTACTACTCGGATATCTCTTTTGTGGGCCCAAAAATGAGAGGAGCAAAGAATAAAATTGACCTTGATACTACAATTCCGGAAATGTGGAGAGCTTGGGCAAGAAAAAGAGATCCTCACTTGTATCTTCTGAAAATGACTTTTGTTTCTAAGGATGTAAAGATGATGTTACAACCCCCTTTTGATCAGCCAGCACAGAGATTCAGTGAAATGTTGAGACAGGTTCTTACACAACTGAATAAAATTAACAGCTTTCCTGTTTATGTAGTCATAGGGAAAAAAAAAATCTCATTAGGATATGGGTCCAATCTCGGACTGCACTACACCTCAGGAAGCTATTTCCTTCTGACTTTGTACAGAAAAATGGAAGTACTGGCCTTGCTTAGAGTGCATGCAGAAGGTGCCAAGGTGACACACCGAGGGTCTTTGCTACCTCATGATCAAAGAAATGAAAGCAGCAATTCACACACAAATGCTGTAATAATGGTGTCATGAGGCAGTAATGGTTTGCTTTGAAGGGAAAGGAAACAAATGAAAATAGTTCTTAACTGGCAAATGTGAACTTAGTTGAACTTTTTAAAAGTAGAGAAAACATAAATGATGTTTCAGGCCTTTTTTTCTTTTTTTTTTTCCTCCTTTTTTTTTAATCCTTTTGAAAGGAAACCATGTACCAGTTATAATCCTTTAAGATAGCAAAATTCTTTAAAATAAATTGTCAGGAGAGATCAAAGAATGAGTCAGGGATGTAGGAAAGGCTATGTCATACCCAATAAATAATGAGTGTTTCTTTAGCATGTTGCCAAAGGCAGCCAGGATCTGGTCTTTTACATAAAGCACTGGAAACCTTGGCGTATGAGTTAGGTAAACAGGCTTGAAGAAACGAGGAGAGAAAAGTAAAACCAAGGTAATTTTTAGCATCTTCTTTTGGTTAGATGTAATTTTTCATAATCTGTTATTTGATCAGCTGCTGGGACTGCTCAGACCTTGGAGCAGACGTTGACATGGATGGGAGAAATGCCACAGATGGGGAGAGAAGGAGCTGAGAGCAGTGGCAGCACAAAGATGACTCATCCATAAACAAGACACAGGTAGCAGGGAAAGCTGCTTGGCTGTACAGCTCACATTAAAAACCTAAAAATATCAGAAGCAATCTCACCAGACCTCTCATTTTTTTTTTTTTCTTGCAGATCAGAATTTTCTGGAGTTTTACAGTTGCCTTCCTTCATCCTGTTACTTTCAGGTATCCCACCTTTAGCAGGCCAGCTGCATTTCTGTGTGTTACATCTGACAATGCAGAGCTCTTGTTGTTGTCTTGTGTAACAGTGAGCAAACTGATCTCTGCCTCTTCCAAAAACAGAGACATGGTTTGAAATACAAAGTTTTCACACACCATGCCCACCCCATCCTCTCCCTTGCAAAAGGACTCATCAAGTGGCAGCCCTGGAAGAACCTGTGGGCTGAAAACAGACAGACTCACAGACCTAAGTTGGAAAAGACCTTTGAGATCATCAAGTCCATTGCATCCTTGCAAATTTTTCATTCTTTCCCCATCACATATCAGCTTATGACTGCCGTATTTGCCAGGCACCCTGAGGAGACCCTTTGGAGGCTGCTGGTGGGCTACAGCATCACCTCTGTGCTTTGTGCACAGGCAAGAGCTGGTAGAAACCCCTGTTAGTGCTGTCCCTAAAAGGCAAAGCTTAATGCCACCACTGGATGCCCTTCTGGCTACCAAGATAAAACTGCTGATGTTAAGCCCAGCTTAAGCAGGGTAATATGACGGGTGTATACCACAAGGCATTTAGTGCAGAAAGATAAACATGATTTAAATGACTGAATGCTCTGCTAAATACAGCTGTGCACCAGAACCAAGACATATCTAAAGGTTGGCCTTTAGTGTTTCTGTGTGCTCACCTATCACAGGATTAGAGTTGATTCGGGGTGGGTACCAGCAGAGTTTCTGTGGTTGCTGTGTTTCAGGAGTGCAGTGGGTCATTGCAGAGCAGCACAAGTCAGGAATTGTGATCTGTGTATTTGTGGCAGGCTGCAGGGCTGGCAGTCTGCTGGGTGGGTGGGTGAAGAGCCTGGCAAATATAAATCGTGAGGTGGGAGTGAATGTTCCCATCTGATGATAGACACATCTAAATGGGGACTTTAATTAGCTAAAAATATTAGTTCCTTTAGCACAATAAAAAAGTATGTGAGCTGGCAAAAGAGAAGAGAGGAGGATTAATGGAACACATTCCTATGAGTCAGTGGCGATATCCAGCTAGGTAGAGAGGACTGGTTTTGGTTTGGTTATGTTTTCCTTGATGAGGTATCAGAAAGCCTTTCCTCATCTGATTTTCTTGGAAAAAGCGGATCTTTCCATGGTGGGAAAACAGATTTTATATATGTTGTTAAAGTTAGAAAAAAATAGAAAAGTAGATGAATACATCAATACAGTTATATTTGGCTAAATAGTTCCATTTCAGAATGTATATTTTGCTTAGAGTCTCACAATTTAGTGCTGATTTTCCAGGCAAGCAAGAGTATATGATCCTCTTCAGTCTCAGTGTTGCTTCCACTTATTTCTGAAATTGTTACCCAGTTCAGCCAAGAATTAGATGGATTAGAGGATCTCAGAGATGAAAGTCCTATTTTGTGAAAACTCGTTGTGGAGAAAAACTGGAGTTGTCGCTTCTGTGGAGGAAAATTCACAGCACCAGGTCAATAGTTGATTGGCCTGATGGCCTCTTCTCAAACTAAATCCAGGGCTTAGGAGAAGTGCTAAGGCTGACTTGCAGAGAAGGAAAATAATAAGGCTCTGTTGACACAGGGAATAGGGGTTCAGGTCGTATGCAGTATTAGGAGTCTGCTGGTAACAGAGGGATATTGAAACCTGTCTCCAGAAAGATCTGCTCATCATGGTGTTAGTTGTGTGTTCCCTTTCTTTTCAGTCCAGATGGTAAAGCCAGTTCCCACATGGAGATAAAATTATATTTGTTTCTTTTTTTATTTTTTTTTTTTAATGGTGTTAGTCCTACTTTACCATGGATTCTGTGGTGGTGAATTGAGGTCTGTACTCCAGAACAATTCCTTCAATTCCCTCTGGAGTTATTTCCATCTTCAATGTTTGTGCACCACACTGTGGTAGTGTCTTACAAACAATACAACATTAAGCCTGTGAAAGAGTCTCAGTAGGAGATGATTAATTTATAAGCATGAAGTTTTGTCATAAATTTATTTCCTACCCACCAAAGACAACTTGCCCTTTAATATCCCCTCTTAATACTCTGTGTCAATTTTCTGATATTGGACTGGACTTTTCTGAAATTAGCTCCTTCTTAAGTGGACAGAGGGATTTTGGACGCATCTCATTCATGCCTTGAGTGCCTGGAAGCAGGGAAAGTGAATCTCCTGAAGGCAGGTGAGTGCAGGGTGGTGGCAGGTTTATTTTTCCTCTCACCTGCTCTGCTCCATGAGCTGCTCTCACATCTCTGCAGTGGCTGCTGAGCCCTGGCCCGGGGTAGGACCTGCTCTGCCAGAGCCTTGCAGGCACAGCTTGATGAGATGCTCCTTCAGCCGTCGTGTGCAGAGAGAAACAGGGAGAGGAGCTTTAAAAAGCAAACAAACCAAGCAAACCCAGGCATGGCTGCACCTGTGTACAAACGAGGATGGCAGGAATTTCCCTGCCCCATTAGACCACTGGTCCCGTGTCCAGCCTCAAATCCCAGCCAACGCCAGATGCTCCAAAGTGTGGAACAAGGCACAGTGCAGCAGGCAGCCGTGCTGGCAGGAGGTGTGACTATTAATACTCACTTGTTTGATTTTTTTCTACTTCTCCTCTTGGAGGCTTAACTCAATAATTTAATTTCAGCACATTCTTTTTCTCCTGACTTTGCCTCAAAAAGGGGTTTGATTCTCCCACTGTAATGCCAGATTCCCAGTCGTCTTTGCTAAGCAGCTGAAGGATTCACTGCGTTCTCTTAATAGTAGTTTAATTCTGTAGGTATTGATAGCTGGGGGAATTTATCTGCAGTTAAATCTGCTCTTTGGCTGTGTGTAGTAACTTCTCAGGCAGGTCATGTACTCCATTCCACTGCTATCTCCTGTTCCTCTGTATATTTTTCTGCATTTTGCATTATCATTTGTTAAATACATTCCAACCTGCAATTTATCTTAGTCAGCAGTTTTAGGACCTTTGTGTCTCTCTGCACACCCAGGGAATTTAGAAATAAATCACTGCTCTTACTGGTTGTTTTTAGTGCAAAAAATGTTTTAGAGAAAGTCAAGAGGGGCTTGGTCAATAATGTCTGCACTCTCCTGTGCAACAAAACATTTTCCATATGCTTTCCCAAGTGATAGGAGAATCCTGATTCAATTCAATTTTCTGTACTTGCTATTTTTAATTTTTAATATGTATGTTTTTCATTGAATTCAAGCTCTGCTGGTTAAATTTCATGTGTTGGAGATAATGCAGGCACTAGTCAAAATTATTTTTCTAATACTTATGCATTGATTTTTGTTGGCAGGTTTTACGTAAAAAGAATCTGTCTGCAATATTTGAAAGGTTAGATAATGCAGAATAAGCTAAGAAAACAAGAAACAGCATAGCTTTGTTAGGCAGGGTTTCTTGGATATTTAAAGACAGAACCTGTTTTTAATAAGATGTTTCCTAAACTACATTCCTTTGCTGAGGTGGAAACTGTATTAATGTAAGACAAACATGTCTCTTCTTTAAAACCTGTCAGAAAATAGGATTCTTTGAAACGAGGAGAAAGATTTGCATAAAGATCTAGGTCTCCCTCCTGCACCGTTGAAACAGGTGAAAACCTTTGTGCATCCGAGTCTGATTTTATGGTGCTGTGGGGCGGTGTAATGTTCCCAGTGCAGTGAATTACCCTTGCTAGGCTTGCCTGCCTTCTCCAATTATCAGTGGAAGGTGTGAAAGGGCTCCTTTGGTGCTCAGTGGAAGTGTTCCTGCCTTGTGCTCCTCTGGATCAGCGCCCAGAGCACTTGGCACTGTCAGGGCTGTGATGGTGGCCCTGATGTCCCTTGGCTGCTGTGTAGGGTGGTGGAGCACCCCTCTGCTCACCACACGCGTTCCAGAGCCGTACCTGAGAATCTGTAGGAGCAGAGGCTGCTTGCCCATCAATTTGTCTGTCGCTCTCAGCAGGGCAAGCCCTCCGCAGCGCTGGGAGTCACCGAGCACTCAGGTAATAATGTGTAATAAATGATCGCGGAGTCAAAAAATTGTGGTGAGGATTGGGTGAAATCGATTCAAATGGGAGGCAATTGTCACAACTTGTTTCTAAAACAAAAGCGTGGGTTTTAACAGAGCTCTGGCTATAATGCTTCATTATCACAATCAAGTTTCTGTCAAGAAGTAAGAAAGGCTGGGAGCTCATGGGGACCCCTCTTGATAGAGAAGTAACATTCACTTTTTGTTTGTGAGATCAGTCTACAGGTTTAACAAATTATAAATAATTGCTGAAATTAGAAATGATTGAATAATGCATTCGAGGGACAGTTTTCATATTAGCAAACTGGTCTGGTGTACATTCAGAGGAATTTTCTGCCATGTTATTTAGCAACAGGGATCAGAAATATTCATTTCCTCACAGTAAGATGCATCTAACAGTTTCCTTAATTTGGAGACAATTAAGACCAGAATGTGGAGGGACTGTTGCAGTGGAGCGACTCATGCCATACTTATTAGGGAACAATAAGATTACCTTCTGGAGCACAACTAAATCTCCAAACTACTTATTTTTAAATAACTGCAGCCTGTATATGAACAGGGATAATCGGATTCGAGAGATTTTTCTGTTACTGAACCAACAAAAAGCTGACACATCTATTTGCTGGGCCTGAACAAAGTGAAGAAAAAACCCAACAGTCTAGAGAAAATGACTTAAGCTTATAAGTACAACTGATCTTTGCATGTGTGTGTTAATACTTTTGGGGTGTTTTTTGAAGTTCTCCAAGTATTGGTAGATGAAGTTATTTCAGCTGAGGCAGAGGGCAGAACTTTTCAGCTTGTGCTTCCTTATCACTTCATCAAAAATACAGTGCAGGTAAATTCCTAAGAAAGGCAGCTGTTATCCTGCCAATGTGCCTACCCCTACCTACTTGTTATGGGACAAGGCTGCTATAAATGTGAATTTATAATGCACTGCTACTTCTGCCTCCAGCTGGATGGACATCCTCTCCTCAAACTTGTTCCCTCTTCAGACAGACACAAGACTTTCAAATGGTCATCTTTCTGCCTTATCTAAAAAAATCATTATCTAAATATTTTGCCAGAAAGTTCATTTGCTCAGAAATCTGTCAAGAGATGATTTTTGGGCTTTATAGGTTTATTGGCATAAACCAAATTTCAAATAAAATTGTTCACGTGGGCTTCCAGGATGAAAATTTTACTAATAAAACTTCTCATGACACAAACAGATTTTGGATAGAATTAGGGAGTCACTGAAATAAGAAATGCCAGCAAAAATAGGGTTGAAAATCAGTGTGGGACTGTCCCGTGCAGCCTTTGTGGCTTTCTTTGTCCTTCATTGAACTTCGAGTGTAGCAAGAGACTACAAGGAAAGAAGAGGTGAAGTCTGGACAGAGAAGGAGTTTTATAGAAATGTGAGGTCAGAGCGTATACACTGGACAGGTGAGAGGGAGAGCATGGGGAAAGGGCTCTAACCTTGCTGTCCTGGAGGCAGGGAGAGAAGAGGAGCAGGGAAAGCGGGAACGAGGAGTTGTAGCCTTTGCATAATGCTTAGCAGTAGGAATAATGATGAATGATCAGCTCAGCTGTACGTACAACCCTGAGACAGAAAGAGCTGCTAGGCAGAGGAGGCTGCGCAGAGACAGCTACAGGGGAAGGAAGATGGAGAGATAATTACAGAGAAGCAAATCACAAAGCAATATGTCTGTGTAAAGAATTTAAGTAGGAATTCAGTTAAGAATAAGATTTTTTAAATACTTTTCCAGATATATTTCACATCAGATAGAATTACTTTAGATATTTGCTTTATATGAGGGATGAATGATGAAGTTCCTTGCACCACCCTTCTGAAGGAGGAGTGTTGTGACATTTGCTAGGAAGTATAAAGATTTTTAGAAGATAGTTTGCCTGTTTACAGTCAAGGTCTCAATAGGATCTGAAAGGTTTTAAGGCATCAATACAGTAGCCAGTAGCACGTTGTTTGAATTCTCACAACTTCAAGCATAATTAATGGTTGGACACTGAACAGGTTTTGAAAGCGTGTCCTACAGCAGTAACACCATTTAAAAATCAGCTCCTCGCCAAATAATCTCCTTCTTTTCTCCTGAGATGTTAGTCTTTTTTCTTTTTCCTTCAGATTTATTAAAATAGAAGAACCTAAGGAAATAGTATCCATTTTGCCCAGTGACTTTAGGCGATAACACTATCATTAGATATTATTGGTACATACCCAAAACCACATACTATCAGAAATGGGATGGATACCTGGTAAAAAGTAAATTCAGCGTGATCTCACAAAAGTCATCTGAACTGATAAACTCTGAACACAAGGACTGGATTTATTAGAATTGGGGATGCTTTGAAATCACAGGAGAATTGTTCACTGCTTTTAAAAGCTGTATCAGCAAAAGAGCTTTATAGAACAACAACAAAAAGCTATGACTTGCAGGAGCTTTGGAATGACTTCACTTAAGATTCCTTTTTACTTGTCTAGCTGTGCTGATCACTGTGATCCTAAATGTAGAAGATTTTAGGAAAAGCAATTTTCTTATCCAATTTCTCAGGGGGAAAAAAAGCACAAGAAAAATACTAACATTCAAAAACTAAAAATGTAGGGAGCTCATGACTCTGTTTGCAACCAGCTGTGAGTCATTACTCACATGAGTAGTCTCACTGATTGCAGAGGCTCTATTTGTGGATGCTGGAGCTTACACCTGGGAGCAAAGGCACAGGAATAAGAAACTAGTTTGGGGAGGCAGGCTGGAGCAGGAAAAGGCTGTTCTGACTGTGTTGGAGGATGTGGAGGTTGTCTCCTACAGTCTCAGGCTCTGGTGGCACCAATTTCCACAAGGTTTGAGGGCAGCTTGTGCTTTACCACCCTGAAGCCTCTGCTCTGCACCTCCTCGCTGGTCCAGAGGAAACAGGAGCAGGAGGCAAGGGATTGTGAGAGGGTTATTTGGGTTTTGAGTAAGAACAACAGAACAGAAGGGAGAACAGAAGATGAAGGTGAAATTCCCAAGCTGATCTTTCTTCTCCCCCTCACTCATCTGGTTTTCCCACCAACCCTCTGTCCCTTTGCTATGCTATTCACTCTTCTTCACACAGACCCCCTTTTCCCTTTCCACCTCACCTGCAAATCCCACTCCTTTATCCAGTAACACAACAGCTCTCTCTCTCTCTCACTCACCTGTAGTCCTTTCTGCCACATGGAGAGACTCAAATTCTACTGCATGCCTGTTACAACATAAACATAATTTTCTATCTCCTCTTGCCCTTCCTGGCCCTCCAAGCGCTGCCCTTCACCGCAACACGCGCACCTGTCAGCAGGTGACTCCTCCAAATCTGGCCTGTCGCTTCTGCTGCTGAATTGAATTTGCCTGAAGGATCTTTGGAAGGACAAAACTGAATTTGTAGCTGAGAAGCCTTGAGCTTTCCCATCTAGAAAAGAAACTGAGGGAAGCATCAGATTCGAAATCCAGCTTTTAGTGATTCATATGGGAGATAAGTTTTACAGAAATGTCTTAGGTGGGGTGTGGAATAAAACTCGGAGATCTCAGCTAATAGCTCAAAGCCGAAAGAATAAGGCATGATGTGTTAAATCCCCTTGCTAAAATCTACTTACCTATTCTAATTACAGAGATGTCTCATCAGGACACTGACTTAAAATATAGAACCTACTTCTCAAATTTTATTATGGAAGAAATTTATCGTGAGTTCACTGGAGAAGAAATGTGAGAGATGAAAAGGAATAAAAATGCCCTTTTCCATGTTATATTTCTTCCCCTGGATTTAGAGCTTGGGGTGGGTCTGCTTTTGCAAAATATGCAGAGTATAGTGGGCAGCTACATGAATGTCAGCTGTCACATGACTGTGGAAAACTGGAAGGATAACTGGCGTAAGGTTATTCTCTTTGACTTTCCTTTTTTTCACATGGCTACCCCTAATATTTCTTAAACAGCATTTTTTCCCGATATAAAACACAGCAGAAAAGATCAAAAAGTGCTATACAACTAAACACAGTTGGAAGTTTTGGCCAACTTCAAAGTGTCCCTGGGAAACCAATATCCTGTTCTGGAAAAATATCTTCATTCAATACGATGTTTGCACAAATACCTAAGTCTATGATAAAAGAAATACTTTCACGGATCAGAGACCAAGATCATCATAAGCACCTAATTCCAATTGATTTTTTTTGTCTTTAAATGCTCAAAGTATATCTGCAGGGAACATGGACATTTTAAAGATAGCTGTCACTTCATTTNAGAGCAAATCTGCATGAGGCCTTCTTACACAAAGGATGGGAGATCATGGCAGACATAGTATTGCTTTTTTATTTTCCCTAACTATCAGGCTAAAGAGTAACATCCTTTCAGGCTTCCTCCCTCCCTCCCTTTTTCAGACCCAGTTACCAGTTATTTATTCAATACATACGGAACTATTTCTAGCGCTGAAAGTGAGTGCCTCTGATCACTCCTGAATACCTGTCACTCACTGCTAGAACACCTTCCTTGAAGCTAGAGAATATAGGTTCAAACAATCTTAAATGGCATTCCCCCTATTTCTGTTTATAAACTCGAAAATGTCTCAGCAGGCTGTGCATCTGCTGAGCCCAGCAATCCCAGAATGTGTCAGATTTAATCTGTGTGGTATCCAGCATGTCTAAGACATGCTGAACTCAGAGCACATTTGCTCTGAGTTGATCCTGAATCTACAGTGGCATTTGTCTGGCACTTTGGGGCATCCAGACTTATTGCTCAGATGTTCAAAACCCTCAGGTTCTGCCGGATGGAATAATTACTCCTCTGAAGAAAAACTCGAGTAGCTTGACTCAAAAGGAAAATTTTTCTGGGCGTGCCAAAAGCCT
>VYZR01117516.1:0-26730 GCA_013400675.1 Oxylabes madagascariensis | reverse complement strand
CATTCCCTTCCCTGGACACGCTCTAACCCTTCAATGTCCACAGCAAGAGCCATCATCCAGCAGATTAAACATGAATCTGCACCTCCAAAATCATTCGCGCCTTTCCCATCCTCTACTCCTTTCCCTGCTCCTTCCATCAGATTCCTCCCCCTCCGGCAGCCCCTGAGCTGGGATGAGCTGGATGTCACTGTGGTGTTAAGGAGAGAAATGTCACCGTGCCCAGAGCACAGCTGAGCAGCAGGCAGCAAGTGGGAATTTGCTAAATTCGCTCCTCGGCCTCACTCCTCTGTCGCTTCTGCTCCTGCGTGTGCTGTGAGAACAGCAGGGCTGGGCGAAGGTGGGAACGCGCCGTGAACCTTCTGGGGATGATAAAAATACGCAAAAAAGCCCCCGAAAAAGAAGCACGGAGGAAGTGTATGCAAATGGCTCTGAAAGAGGACAAAGATGAGGCGATTTTATGTCTTTATATAGCACAGCGTTGCCCGATAAAGACTAACCATACTTCACTTTTCAGCTTCACTGCAGCCAGCAGCGACCTTGAGACTTCTGCATTAAAATATTCCTCAAATAAGATAAACAAAAATTCTTAAATAAGGTGCTCAATGGGGGTCTGCAGTGTCGTGTCCCACAGCTGAATCCACTCTGGTTCAGCTGTAAGGGGTTCTCCAGGCACCTGCAGGCCTGGTGTGTTTGGAAATTGCTCCCTCATGCAGGTTTGGAAGGGCTCAGCTGAGCCTGTTGATTTATTTACCGTGTTCTCCCCCTTCCCAAGCAGATTAGGCAGTTCAAAGGTTAAACTACTTAGAATCTGACTTTTCACACTGGATTATTTCACGCTTTGCTGCACCGATTTGCCCTGCGCCTGGTTTTGCTAAAGCGTTTCTGCTGGACTCAAGCAATTGCAGGTCCCAGCTGGAAAAACAGGGACACAAATATCCGTGTTCCATGTAAAAACTGCCCTGTTTTCTCATATTTCCATAATATTGCCATCCCAAAGATTAACTCCTGTTTGCCGGAGGTGTGAGGTATTTCTCCTCTGGAGAGCCATGAATCATTTCCCAACACAAACACAAAAACTGTCATTGTCATAAACCAATTATAGTATTTACCCAAAGTTAATTAACTGCAGGAAATGCTGGCGGGATCCAAGTGATGTCTGCGACTCTGATCAGAGATAACAGCAAAATAAACAAATAAAGCAATTTATCCCCACGGGAGGCTGCAGCACCTCCTCCTGCCAGTCCACTCGGATCCAGCAGCTGAGAATCCACAATTACCTCACCCCTGCTAAGAGTTTTTCCCTCTTTACCAGAGCAATGAGTTTGGATTTTTTTCCAAACCAAGAGGGATTTCCTTTTAAAATTATGGATGACACCAATAAATCATGGACAGACTCCTTTATCATGGTTTGTCCCACGTTTCCTTGTGACTGCACAGCCAGAAATGACAAACACTTCACGCAGCAAAAAGTCTGACTGAAAACACTTGGAAACAGCAGGAGGAAAAGGATCTTTCTGTCAAATCTGAAGGCCCAGGTTTGGCTTTTAGTCTTTGATTCCCAGTACCAATGAGTGACTGGCCAAAGGGTAATTGCCTCCTGTGCTTCACAATCTCCCGAGCTTCAGGTGCTGCCAAAACAGAGCTCCCGTGACTATTTCTGCAATAATTGAATGAAATTCAGTGTAATCCCCATTTAGTGAATGAGGGCTTCAGACTTTACCCTGGGATAAGTCTGCCTATGAGCAAATGCCAAGAAGGACTTGATACACTGGAAGGTTTATTCTGATTTAAACCACGATAATTTGCTCAAGTGCCTACATCAAATCCATTCTTAATTTCCTGTCCTCATATAAAAACAACTGAGAACTTCAGGCTTCTAGCATACAATTTAATTTTTTAATTTTACAGGAGAAAATACCCCCTTGTTGCCCTGTTAGTATGTTGTCCCAAATTAAACAAGACATTTCTTTGTTGTTTTATTTCCTCACATTTTCATGCTCTTTTTTTTTCGGTCCCTTGCATTTTGTGTCTGTGCTTTGCCGTGTGATGAGAAATAATTTGCTTCCAGGAAGTATCCAGCTTATTTCACCCTGGTCCCAGCATTCATTTACTATTGTTTTCTAAGGAAGTTGCTGCTTTCACATGTTTTGTGTGGATCAGGAGAGATTGGGATCTCATTCATTGGTTTCCTTTTTTTTTTTCATTAGGGAAAAACCCCTTCCCATAGCATCAAAGGTAAAAAATTAACACACTGTGCACACAATTTCGCAGCTGCAGCAGGAAAATAAAGGTTGCCAAACAAAGCTTTTGTTTAAACAAGTGACAGACATCCATAATTACCCTCAGTGCTGAGAATGAGGACACAGAGAAAAAGGGATGGGGAGGATGTGAGCGGGGCACAGAAATCACTCCAGAGTATTTGCTGGAAGAATAATTTTGTTTCTTAAGAATAAAAACCTCAATCACGTCCAAGTAAAAAGAGTACTTGAAGCTCCCCTGTTTATTCATTTCCTTCTGTTTGGGTTTATTCATTTTCTCTATGATAGCTCTTGTAACTGGAGAGAGAAACAAACCCAGCCTCATGAACATAGCCTGTGCTGTATTGTGACAGTGATCCTTAATGAAAAGTTCCACAAAATACCTCTCTAACCAAGAGAATATTGATATTATTTGTAAATGTGCTGTAGCAGCATATGAGAAGAAGCTCATCATTTAATTGTCAGATGCCACATCCACTTTCAATCCCCTCAGAACTGTTCTGTGATTTGTGATTTGGGCAGCTTTAAGTGGGTTTTGCTCCTGGATGTACTTCAGCTACCTCTGTATCGATACTCTGATCTCATTCTGGTTCCTGCTGGGTAAACTCTATTTTATTCAATGAAAATACTCCTAATTTTCATGAACAGGGATGGAAGAAAAGGCCCTGAATGCCCTCAGCAGAGAGAAAAACACTGTGACGCGTTTTGCCGCCTGTCTGGTCGAAGTCCATGGTCCTGTAGGGTCACTTCTGCCAGTCTGAGGAACAAACTGAGAAGAGTCAGGCACGATCTTGACATTCTCTTATTTATTTACAGACTCTTCCATCTCCCTGGACACATCATGGGGGAAAAAAAGTGATGGGAGGCTCCTTCTCTTCTGAGAAATGTGCCTCTGGCACAAGCCCTGTGTTTACACTCTGCCTGGCTGGGATCTTCCAGGATCGCTCCCAGCTCCTTCTCTGCCCTTTTCCCTTCCCTACACAGCTGAGATTTGCCCAGTTTGCCCAGCTCGGGTCAGGTTTGCCCCACACCAGGTTTATTTGGTCAGGTACCATTATCATCTGAGTATTTTTGGGGGGATTATCAAAGCCTGAAGGGGATTCATTCCACCTACAGATTTTAGACGATTTTATCCTTCTACAATCCTAAGCAGAATTTGACCATCGCCTCATTCTGGACATGCATCCATTTCAACACGTCCAAATTTATTTGTAAGTGAAACATTTCAGGTGTGAGAGGTAAAATAAACCGAGTGGGGATGTCCAGCTGTGACGGAATGTCGCTGAGCACGTTTCCACACAGCTCCACGTGGCAGAGGCAGGAGGGCAGGGCTGCCCCTCGGGACACTCCGGGCAATCCAGGTCAGCCAGAACCTCATCCAGGGCAACAGAGGCAAATTCCAACCCTTGGAATGGTGAAATCCTGCGTTTCCATACAACCTGGGCACTGCAAAGCTCGGGAGATTGTTTTTCTCCCACTTCAGGTGTTCTCCAGCAGATCCTGGCAGGGATGAAGGTCTGTGGGTTGTATCAGACAGAGCTTTCCAGCACACCTTAGGAATTCCCTCTGCTTAGCACTCATGGGGACAAATCCGGATTGTTCTGTCCCCTTAGGGGACCCCGATGGAAGAGAGAGAATGAAGAAGCAGAGGTGGTTCCCAGGCTGCTGAGCTCAGCTGGATGAAGCGTCCCAGAAAAGCGTGGGCATCAAAAAAAAGCTTTCCTCAAGTAAAAACTGCCATGGGAGGTGTGAGGAATCCTCAGGGAAATGAGGGGCAAAGCCACCCAGGGGTGACCTGGCTCCTGTGGGGAACCTCCACTAAGTGACACTTTTAGTCACTCCATAGAGGTTTCCCCTCCTCAGCAGCAAAATTCCCAGACAGCTCCCCACAATTCGATTGATTGTCCTGGCAATTAGATAGTAATTAGGTGAGGAAAATGTTCATTATTAAATCACTTCCATTATATCTAATTACAGCAAAGATGTAACACTGTATTTTTTGCTGAATTACTGGGTTTGCCGCTGGGAATGCCAGGGAACCCTTTGGTTCAGTGTTCTGTGCTGAGTTATCCTTGACTCTCTGTCCTTGGAAAGGATAATTCCATCTTCAATGGCTCTCCATCTCCATTCCTATTTGGCTGGTAATAATCTGAAATATTGGGAAAATTTCATAGGAATAATTCCTCTGTTTCTGTGCTTGGCCTGAAAAACTGCAGCTCTGACTTGGATGTGTTTGTGCCATTGACGTGGATTTTTTCAGTCGGAGGAAGAGCAACCATTCCCAAAGAAAATTAAAATGTGGGATCTTCAGACAGGATTTTCACATAATGTAACAAAGTTACTGGAAGTGCCCCTGAAAACAGCAAGAGAGTAACATTCTTGCTTTCATCTCTGAGAATTACTGGTCTGGTAAACATCTCCCTCTGTCCTCTCCCAAACGAAAATTTCAGCTGGGTCCAAGTGTGAGCAGAGGAGTAATTACGGGTCCTTATGTCACAATTTTTAGCCTATACAAAATTAGGGGGTGTTTTTGTAACAAAATTTGTTGGTGGCATCCTTTGTTCTGCAGCTCCTCACCTGGAGGCTGCAATGCTGCTGTAGCAAATGCTAGAACTAAAATGTTTCCTTTCCTGAGCCCAGCCTTGCATAGCTGCTGGATTTTGGGAATTCCTCAGTTTCAGCCCCAGCTCGGGGCATTTCAGCTGCTCCTGGCAGCACCTCCTGGCTATCAGTATTCAGATATACAACCATTTGAATTCTCAGCGTGCATGCCCCAAGGAGCGATAAGAACCCTCTCCTTGCATACCAAAGAGGAGTTTTCTGCAAGCCTTCATCGTTCTCACAGCCAGATGAGGGGGGGAAAAAAACCTCTGGGAAGCACATGAGGAATAATCATCAACCAGCCAGCCTCTGGAGAGAATGGAGAGCCAATGAAGAAGAGAGCACAGGGGCAAGTTGAAAATTAACTCCTGGGTTGGCTCCACCTCTTAACCAGCAAAGGGTGCTCTCAAAATTATTTGTAAAGAAGCCTGGTGACCCCTCTGGATCTCTATATCCATGTGATTTTTTTATTCTCGGTGATGTTGGTGGGTTGTTAGGCTGCGGGAGGCTCTGCTGAGGGAGCAGTGAAGGTTTGGAGGCAGCGATGAATGGGCTGAAGGTGACAGCCCTGGGGCTTCTCTCCAAGCAGCTGAAATCCCTGCGGGCTGTGCCAGCACGGCCCTGCAGCCTGGCTGCCTGCTCCCGGAAAAACGCCAGGAAAGCTGCCCGTAAGTCACTTCATCCCATCCAAATCGGTGGAAAACGGGAGATGCTGAGGTGGGAAGAGAGCTGGTGTGGTTGAGTGTTCTTATTTAGCAGTGAATTCAAAAGGGGGGTTTGAGAATGTGGCTGGAAAATTGAAGAAAAAAGAGTGGATAGAGTGAAAGAAACGAAAATATTTTGTGACATTTCAGGGTGCCACCTTGTTATTTATTTCTGCCGTCAGTGGCGCCGGGTTTTTTGTGACTCCAACCTGTGACAAAAAACAATCATTACTTGGGAGGCTAGACTGCTTTCAATGAAAACTGTGTTCACGAGCATAATTCAAAACACATTTAGCACAAATTGATTCTGACTCGGAATTTCATAGCCACTACAGTGTTTGATTTGGAAAACGAGGCCTAGAACAAGCCACAAACCCCTCCAAATGTGCTGTACAGACCTCCAATAAATCACTTTGAGGTGCTAGACACTCCTGGAGGATGTTAAAGATTTAGTTATTTAAAATACTGATTAACTTACTTTCAGATAAGATGAGGCCAGCCAGAGATTATGTCTACTCACTGCTGTGCAGATAATGTCAGCTGGAGAATAGTAAGGAGTAATTTTTTACAGCTAGAAGAACCTTTTGTTTCTTATTTTTTCCTCTGTAAATTTTTTCATAGTAACTTCTCCCAAAGAACAGAGCTGGGTTCCTCCTCGAACATTTCATGATTACCCAGGGTAAGAGGGGGGATCCCAGTCCAAGAAGAGATCAGACCAGTTTGTTCCATCCAAGGACCGCTGCTGATTGAATGAGCCACAACTGGGATCTATTTTCACTCACATTCCTGTTTTCAATTTAAGGCAGATACTGTTTATTTCTTCAACCTTTCTCTTCTCTGTGCCATTCGTGCAGGAAATGCCAAAACAAACTGATTTGGGAAACCCTGTCTTTGGAATGGCTGTTTTTTGGCAGGCAGGGAGTGGACAGGAGCTGTGAGTGAGGCAGCCTGGGGGTTACTCCACAGTTACTCACACCAGGCTTAAACAACTCAAAGGCTGATAATTTCTGGAGCTTTTGGATTCCCCTTGTGACCATGCAAGGACAAAGGGCTTTTCCTGCAGGGACACTGGGGAGAATTGTGGCACGGATATCAAAATTCCCAGTGGTGTGGAGGACCAGGGAGTGTCTGTGCCAAGCTCTGAAGTATCTTGTAATGACACAGGGAGGTGGAGGTTTCAGACATTCATTTTTTATAATAATTGCTGGAAATCCTCTCCATGGGGATTTTTAAGCCTAATGTAATAATTATTACCAGAGCAGGCCTGAATGGCTTTTTCCTTTCTTGCTCTTTCAGAAGTAGTTACAAGAAAAGCAGAATCCTTCAAGTTTGGGTTTGTTTTTTTTCCCAAAGAATTGTACAAGTCCTGCAGAGCCACACAATCCAGGTGTGCCATCTCCAGGCCAGCACACACAACTGCAGTGCCTCCCCAAATTGTGCAGGAATTCTCTTCCAAGCCCTTTCCACGAGTTCCTAAGCCTGCATGCATAATTTCAGCAAATGGTTTTTATACAGGAGAAGATAAAGCCTCTGTTTGCTTTACCTCACCAGCTGGAATTACCTCCCCCTTATCTGGGCTCAGCCACTGCCTCCTCAGCCAGGCTCCTATCGCAGCCAAACACTGTGGAGGCAGAGGAAAACTCAGCATTTCCCAATCTGCTGCTGCTCCCCTGTCGAGCTGGGAGCGCCCTGTCAGCTACATCTGTTTGATAAAAAGCTCTGGGCTGTTTATCAATAAACTGGCCTAAATCACAGCCCCCATCTGACATCAATTCAGCAGAACTTTCGGCACCTTGTCACGATGGGCCTGAGTCAAGCAGCGCTGTTATCCTCCAAAATCTTGATCCAGACAAAAAAAAAAAAAGCTTCAGGGAAATCAACCTGTCTTGGATTTGCTCTGCAATATTCAGTCCCAGTGGCTGAAGCAGAGCTGTGGTCCTTTAAAGTTTAAAATGGTTCTTTACTGAGTTTCAGCAACTTGTATATTTTATTTTCTCATTCAGAATGTGTTGTTAAGGCAAACAGGGCCTTATCTCCTTCCCCGGGGTGGGGTTTCTCAGCTCTTCCCACCACCCTGTCTGCCCTGGTTTATCTCATTTGTAAAGAAATCAAAGCACTTGATTCAACAGGTACTTTTCTTTTTAAAGATTAAAACCTCAATTTTCATCTGGATCGTGATTCCCACCCTGAAGCTTTTGATGCTTGCATCAATCCTAAGTGGACTTTTTAAGAACTATTTCAAAAGCTGCAATTAATTATGGAAAGTTGTCCCAAAGATTGGGACTATTTGGATGGTTCTATATATCGGGGTAAAGTGGGAAAAAACCACATGGCAAATGTAAAAAGCCCCCAGACATAAAATTAAATGGACCATCACTGTGTCTGATAGGACTTTTTTTTTTTTTAAATCAAATAAATCAGGCACAGATTAGGTCTGTTTGTGGCAGATCCCTTTTTGCAGGTGATTCACATCTTGGTCAAACTTTTTGTATAGCANAAGTTGTCCCAAAGATTGGGACTATTTAGATGGTTCTATATATCGGGGTAAAGTGGGAAAAAACCACATGGCAAATGTAAAAAGCCCCCAGACATAAAATTAAATGGACCATCACTGTGTCTGATAGGACTTTTTTTTTTTTAATCAAATAAATCAGGCACAGATTAGGTCTGTTTGTGGCAGATCCCTTTTTGCAGGTGATTCACATCTTGGTCAAACTTTTTGTATAGCGAAATTCAGATTAGCTGCTCTGGCAGTACCGGAGATGGGTGTGTGACAGAGGCAAACACCAGCCCAGGCCCCTCCTCATCGAGCAAAGGGTGCAAACTGCACGCTTAGTTCTAATTCTCACCTTTTTTAGAATTAACTTTGGTCATTTGTAAACTCGAAGGTGAGGTTTCTATTCCTCTTCCCACACAGATTCTGCATCCCTTGAACTCATCCCTCAGGCTCTTCCCTTTCTTGCTGTGGAAACCACTCTGGGTTCAGGAACAAGAGAGAGCCCAGCTGGAACCTCCCAGATGGCCCAGAAATGTAACAATTTGGGGCAAACAACAGGGTTATTGTGATCCTGGCTGCTGCTGCTCTCTCCAGCTCTTGCTGCATGAGAGCTGTGTCTCTCTTGCATGAATCACCATCCAGAGCTGGTGATTTATGCAAGAGAGGCCAAGGGAAGACTCTGTTTCTGGAATGGTCTGGAAAAGAAGATTTTGGTTATGTTGGTTAAGTGCTGGGAACAAGGTTTGGGGCTTAGGCTTCCTTTTTGCACAGGTAGTTTTGTCTTTCTGTCTGCAGATTCTGAACCAAACCATCTCCCTGCCACTGAGTTTCTATTTTGAAGGGTTTTCTTTGAAGGACTTTAAAATTAAATGCTAGAGTTTTACTGAACTTCATCCTTAGGAAGAAGTAACATGTACACGTAAAAAACTGGATGGCCATTCTGTGAGTGATTCAGGAGGGAAAAGTGTTGCAGGTCTAAGTTATTTCTCTTTGGTTTTGTACCTCATCATTTCTGAGAGTTTGCCATAAACTCCCTTTTTGTTGTGCTGTTCAGCCCACAAGAAGGGACTCGCTGTGTTCAGCTTAGTGAAAAACTCTGTAAAAAACTTCATGCTTTTCAAAAACTTGCAGGATCAAACCACCAAAAACTCCATGAAGTTGGGTTGTCTTAATGGCACAATGTACAGCAGTGAAGTTTGAGGCCTTTTATTTCAGCAGCTTTAACATATAGAAAAGGGATGGTTGTAATTTTCTGTGGTTTTCTGTAATTACAGAACCAGGTGTAGATGTAATTTCTAAGCTGCCCAAGGTTATCAGTTGTATTTAGAGGACACATCCTGCAGGAATGGAAAGAGGGAGAATGGTGGAAGAATGACAGTAATTTGTTGGTAGATGAGAATAACCCCTGGTATCTCTTGTTTATGCTGAATATCAAACACCTGAAGCCCATCTGGGCTGTCCTGATGTCCAGGAGCTGCCTGTTGTCCATCAGTAGCTTCAGCAAGACACTCTGTGCTAAAGAGTTGCCTAACCATGATCAATAGGCTGTTAAACTGTGATTAAGCCTGACTGAATCACGTTTATGGCCAGCAAGTCTTTTCAATTTCATCGATTAATTGATTTTCCATCTTTTTAAGCTACAGGAAGCATTATGTTGAGAACAGTAAATTAGCCATCCTAAAAAAAGGTTGGGAGTAAAACCAAAAATTCATTTTGCTTGCAATAGAATCCTGCTACACAAAAAAGACTGCAGGGATGAAGTGAAATGGAATTTAAACCCAGTTTAACATCCTGACATCACAAGCTGTTTGTACATCTCCTGATGATCTGTTTGTGATCGTGCAGCCACTCAAAGCAAATTGTTGGCCAGATTTCAGCCTGCTCTTACTCAACTCAGGAGTACTTTAAACACATTATACTGTGAATGTAATGGAAACTTCTTACACAATGTTGGTAAAACAGGGCAAACACTTCTTGGTTGACTCTGGTTGAGTATCTGGCCCTGTCTTCATATCAGTAAAACGTTCCCAGTGTTACTTCAGGTTCCTTGTGAAAATTCAAAAGTACTCATCCTAACAAGATAAAAATAATCTCTGAAAGATAAATGCAAATTTTCAAAATTATTTTAAGAGGGTAACTAAGCAAGGTGAAGGTCAGGAGCTGAGGGTGGTGTTCTGCTCCTGGCTGCCCAAGAGAACTGGCAAAAATTAGAACACTTGCTTTATCTCTGTACTTTCACTGACACTTTCACTTTCTACAGGTGCTTCTTTTTATTTACATTTTATTTTTTTGGTATGTGTTCCTTACTGGCAGCTGGAACAGCAGGAGTGAGGAAGGTTTTAACCAGTTTCATTAAGATTTCTCAGCCTCAGGCAGTGTCAAGTGAATATTGAATTCATTTAAGTTGAGTTGACCCTTTCACCATCCAAGGTGGGACTATTTTGTCCTCCTGCCTTTGTGACAGCCAAGAAAAGTTAACATAATATTAACTTTTCCTAACTTTTCATGGCTCGGAGAGGGGACCCTGCTGTGCCAGGGCCACCCACCTCTGTGCACCTTTTGGCATGAGGGAATAAATACTTTTTTGGCATTAAGGGATGCACTTGGTGTGAAGAGAAATACTTTGGTGTGAGGGAGTAAATACTATTTTGGTGTGAGGGGATGCACTTTTGATGTGGGGGGATGCTTTTTGGGGTGAGGAGATGCTCATTTGATGTGAGGGGATGTACTCGATACGAAGGAACCCCACTTGGTGTGAGGGAATAAATACTCTCTTGATGTGGGGGAAAACACTTTGTATGAGGAGAAACGCTTCGGTGTGAGGGAGTAAATACTATTTTGGTGTGAGGGGATGCACTTTTGATGTGAGAGGAGACTTTTTGGGGTGAGGAGATGCTCATTTGATGTGAGGGGATGTACTCGATACGAAGGAACCCCACTTGGTGTGAGAGAATAAATACTCTCTTGATGTGGGGGAAAACACTTTGTATGAGGAGAAACGCTTCGGTGTGAGGGAATAAATACTATTTTGGTGTGAGGGGATGCACTTTTGATGTGGGGTGAGGCGATGCTCATTTGATGTGAGAGGATGCACTCAATGCAAAGGAATCCCTCTTGGTGTGAGGGAATACTCTCTTGATGTGGGGGAAAACGCTATGCGGAGAAACGCTTCGGTGTGAGGGAGTAAATATTATTCTGGTGTGAGGGACCACACTTTTTTGGGTGAGGTGATCTTTTGAGGGGACGTACTCGGTGCGAAGGAATCCCTTTCGATGCGAGGGGCCACACTCGGCGTGAGGGGACGCGCTTTTGACAGGGGCACGGAGACCACCCCGAGCACGGGAAATGCCAATACTCACCCTGCCGGCAGCTGCTGCCGCCGCCCCAGCGCTGTCACAGCAGGAGGAGCCGCCGGGGGCTGTCCCAGCCCGCCCCCGGGGCCATGGCGGGGAGGCCGTGCCGGAAGAGGCCGCCCCGGGCCGGGCTGGGCTGGGCTGGGCGGCGGCTCCGCGATCTCCGCCGCGATGCTGCCGCTGCTCCGCCGGGCTTGGGCTGCCGCCGTCGCCTCCTCCTCATCCTCCTCCTCCTCCTGCTCCCCACAGCGGGGCAGCCGCCGGTGCAGCCTCGGCGCCTGCTGCTCCTACCGCCTGCGAGACGCCCGTGAGTGCCGCTCTCCCTCAGCCCCCTCAGCCCCCTCAGCCCGCCCTGCCTCCGTCCCGCCATCGCTGCCAAACTTTGTGTAGGAGCTCTGCCTGCCTTTGTCCTCGGCTGGAACAGCAGGAAGTGGCCGTGTTTTAAATGGAGGGAGTGCTTTAAATGTAGGGAATGTTTTGCGCCGCCTTTGCCTGAGTTGACCTCGCGGAGCTCGGCGAAGTTTGCTCCTCACTGAGGGAAACTGACGCGGGGTGGGAGTGGGGGGGGGATATTGTTCGGCCACCCCTCCTGTGAGTGGTTTGAGGGTTTAATTTATTTTTAATTCCTCGTTTAAAAGACCCTGAGCAGTCGTATCTGATGAAGCAGCCTGTAAAGTGATGCTCGAAGCATCGCGATTTGGGGTTCAGCAGAGGGACAGGGCACCACAAGCTGTGCGCGGGTCACCAGGTGAACACGCAGCAGTTCTGGTTTTAAGCAGAATAAAGTCCTGTGGAAACCATTCATGTACCTGTCCTGCTTGTGCCAGTTTCAGGGGCCCAAGCTGCCCCCAAAATCGCTGGGTTTGAGTTTGGGTTAGAGGTGTGGGATCAGCAGGAGCCGTTTGCACAAAGCAGCTTTGGTCAGGATTGCTGTGGCTGCTGCAGGAGCTCTGAACCCCGCTTTGGGGAGTAACCCCTGTGCTTGTGTTGCCTTCTAGAGAATGTTTTGCTTCCCAGTGGGAATTATCCCATGTCTGGAGCACTCCCAGCTCAGCTGATGATGCTGGTGTGTAAAGAAAGCTGTAAAACAAATCTGCCGTAAAATTTGGCAATAATAGGAAAACATTCTCATTCTCTGGGCAATAAGGGGACAATTTCCTTGCAGAGCATTCTGCAAAGGCGGAAAGGTACTGACTGACATGATGCTAAGTCAAATTACTGCGCTTCCCTGTGCGGCTTTGAGTCATGCAGCTGGAATGTTTTATTTTTCTTTTGCTTTCCTGGGCACCAGCTGACTCGAATTAGCCTTTGGTGACACAGCACCATCCCTTGCCAGAAAGTTCTGTATCCTGCACCACCAGAGCCTGACTCTCCTCCTCATCTTGCAGTGCACCCGCTGTGGCAGAGCCCGCTGACGATTCCCGGGGGCACCCGCCAGTCTCCCATCAACATCCAGTGGAGGGACAGCGTTTATGATCCCTTCCTGAAGCCTCTGAAAATCAGCTACGACCCCAGCACCTGTCTTCACATCTGGAACAATGGCTACTCCTTCCTGGTGGAGTTTGATGATTCCACTGATAGATCAAGTAAGCAAAAACTCAGGAAAAAGGAAATCTATTTAATGTCACATTAAGGCTGAGGGAGGAGAAATATTTGTGTGATGTAAGACCTGATGTTGAAAATGAATGTACAGTACAAAAACGCTGGGTTTACAGTGGTGGAGATCACGATGAAGAAATTCTATACAGACTTCACGTTTACAGTGTTTTTATTACCATGGGCATTGTGCACAAATCCCCTGCTGTGTGTTGAAACTCCTTTCACAAACCTCAGTGCCCTGTCTGGTAGGTTTTGTAATAAACTTTACCCACATGAGTCAATCTTCAGTCATTTATGTGTGTACCTACTCAATTTGAAACCTGATTCCATCACTGCTTTTTATTGAAGTTATCTGCCACTTATCTTTTGTGGTGTTAATAGAGATATTTAATGCACTTGAAATAATCAGCAGCCCAATGAGTTGCAATTGGAAAGCACACAGCTTATCTATGTGGGGTTTTAGGGAATGAAATAACACTGAGCTCTGCCCTCGGGAGCAGGAGTGTGTGTCCCTGCTGTTTTAGGGGAAGCAGGAGTGCATGGAAAATCCAACCATGC
The DNA here is from genome assembly GCA_013400675.1 of Oxylabes madagascariensis. NCBI lineage: Eukaryota > Metazoa > Chordata > Aves > Passeriformes > Timaliidae > Oxylabes > Oxylabes madagascariensis. The sequence goes on along the minus strand of VYZR01117516.1, from coordinate 13,160 downwards.
ATTCCAGCAATTTCAGGTGAATAAACCTCTGACCTGAGCAGCTCAACCTTTTCAAAGGCTCAACAGAGTAAAAGAATTGACTTAAACTCGAGGTATTGCTCCCAAATCCCAGATTTTTCTGTCCGCTGTTCCTCCTAAAAGCTGCCTTTACCAAAGGATATTGCAGACTATGAAGACATTTCATAAGGGCAGGTGAGCTGGCAGCAATTGGTCAGGGCTGTTGTGAAGCACATGATTGCCCAGCTTGTCCTGCAGGGAAAAACTGAAAGACCCTGAGCAAGTTTGAGCCTGTTGGACTGGAGTTATTTATGTTTAAAGTGGCTGCTCACCAAGAGAGCTCCTCCAGCTTCCTGAGGGATTTAGCAATGCCCTCGGGGAGGGAGCCTCCAGCACACAAACAAACATTTTGTCTTCACAACACCAGTATTTCTGGCTGATGTTTGGAAAGAGGCTGATAAAACAGTGCAGCAAAAACATGTGGTGGTGGAATGCAGGGAGCTTGTGAGATGTTTGGGGCTCGTTTTGTTTTTCTTGTTTCTAGCTGGTCACTCGGAATATCCATTTCCAAGAGGGAATATCCTTGCCCTTGCCCATTTAAGCACTGATACCATGAAGAAGCCAAGTCCTGCCCTCCTGTTTCTCCAGCACAAAGTGAGGATTTTTTCAGTGAGGTTGGGTTAGGAAACAGACATCGCTTGTTACCTCATCAGTGATTTTAATTTACTAACTTTAGATTGGCTTTGCTTTTCACTGAACAGCCTCTTGCTTTATAAGCCACACCCCACTATCTGTTGAGGATAAGATCCTGAAAAGTGTTTAGTGGATAACAAAGTTGGATTTTTTTCTTCAGGAGTTATGTGACAGAGGCAAATTGCCTACAGGGCAATTCAAAAATACGCAATTTTTTATTGCACAGGAGCAGTTTTTGTGGCATAAAGGCAAGGCTGGAATCATCAGGCCTTTGAGGATGGTGCTCACCTCTGAAAGATCTTACCTGCTTTGTCTGTGAGACTTTCCTTGAGGTAAATGTCTCCCTGTGAGCATTTGCTGCCTTTTCATTGTCCTCATCTTCATGAATTCAAGTCCATGAAGGGTGGGATGGCATCAAACAAACATTGACAGGGCTCCAAAATGACAGAGAAGCAACAGATAGTGAGGTGTTGCTGTACAACCCCCAGTTTTCGGGTGCCTGCCTCTCTCCTCCACCTTTCTCTCTTTACTCTTGCTGTTTCTGGTTTTTCTCACTGCCAGCTTCTGTCTAACAATCATAGAAATCCAGAGAAGAAAGCTTGGGAACAAACAAAAGCACCACACTTGAAACAGAAGATGAGAAAGACACCCAGGATAGACAAAAATGCCCGAATCCTGAGCTGGGGTTTGCAAGACTTGGGCTAAAGCTGAAGGTAGAGCAGGAGGAAGAAGAGGGTGAGGGGAAGGTATGTACAGCTCGTGGTCTGTCTGTGTGTGGTGCCATCAGAAAGGAGGCTGAAACACAGCCAGGGCTGCAAGAAACACCCCGTGTGATTCTTGTTGTTAAAGCTTCTTAAACTTCTGTTTTGTTTTGAAATTGTCAAGATTGTAATTTGAGAGGAAATGCTTCTAAAGGGACTGGAGCTCCTGTTTGTTTCCTGTCACTTTCTGGTGGCCACTGCAGGAACCTGAGTCTCTCCATGTGTGTGTCTGTGCCTAAAGTTACTCGTGAGGCAAATATTCAAGTGGATATAGTTATTATCAAAAATCTGTAGTCACCTGTGGGTTTGCAGCATCACATGCTCAGGACTGGATCGTGTCAGAGCACAGAAACTTCACTTCTGAGAGGCTTGGCTGTGTGAGCTCCTCCAGCACAGAGTCCCAGCATGGTTTGGTGGGAAGGACCTTAAAGCTCATCCTTACACCCCCTGCCATGGGCAGGGACACCCTCCACTCTCCCAGGGTGCTCCAAACCCCATCCAGCCTGGCCCTGGACACTTCAGGGATGGGGCATTGTGATTTTCCAGTGACGGTCAGTATTGCATTCACGCCCAGAGCTCAGCATCAGGGGATGAAATTAATTCAATGTCACTTTGCACAGCTCGTTTTAATTTATTCCTTTATCACAGACTGTCTGGTTAGGATTTCAAACCTGCTGGCTGGCTTTCAGGAAAAAAAAAATAATACAAGAAAATCTCTTAATGCCTCTCATTGTTTTCTCCTTAGCATGGAAGTGATTAACTTATTTCCAAAAGCAGTGCTGGGATTAGGTGCTTTATACCAAGGCTTGCTGTAAAACTTCCCCATGTCCCACAGTTCAGTCAAAATCAGCAGATGCTGATGGTCTAGTGCTGGATGAACACTTGGAAAAGCTCTTTTCCAACCTAAAGGATTCCCTGATTCCCTAAGTGTTATTGGCCCTTGGGAGGTAATTAGGGTTTCTCATTTACCAGATGCTCTGATATCATAATTAGCAAGATGACTTTGCAGGATGGTTTTGGTCCAGGTAGGAGGGAATGAGTGGAAGCAGAAAGCTGGGCATGGATTTCTTCATTCATGTGTTTGAAGAAGGATGGGAGGCCTGAAATCAGAACAGGCTGAAGTTTTGCCTTCACTCACTGATGGAAAGGGCATTGAAGCTTTCAGAAACTTGCCCAGGGGCAGACTGGATGTTTAAATCTTTCATGAACAGCTTGTAAGCACAACAAAACATTTTTCTGGCTGACCTTTGCTTGGGCAGTCTGGAAGCTGTGTTGAAGCAGAATGAGATGTTTGGATTTTTGTAGCTTGCAGGAGACTTGGATGTTTGACTCAATACACTGATTTGTCTGGCAATATTTGCTTTTTGAAGTCTGGCCATGAGAAATGTCAGGATTTTTCACAGATCCTTGTGGGAATGTCATTGAGCACATTTAATAGATGTGTCACTGCTGTGTCACCTGGCCAGGCAGTCCTGACAGTGCTGCTCTGACAGAGGGCTGAGAATGTGAAACTCATCACTGTGACTGTGCCAAACTCGGTGTCAGCTGGGAAAACATTCCTTTGAGGGGAGATGGATGAGGAGACTTCAGCTCATCTCCAGTTTTATGCAGGGAAAACCAGGAATGTGTTTAATAATCTGGTCATGGCAAGGTGTAGATAGGGCACTCTTTGAGTTCTCTACCTGATACTTTTTCCTGGGCAATTTTTTTCCAATTTTTTACTTGTCTGGCCAATTCTAAATCATATTTATTAACATGTGTGCCTTGTTTTGTTTTTTAGTCATCGTTGGAGGTCCCTTGGAAAACCAGTACAGGCTAAAGCAGTTCCACTTCCACTGGGGAGCTCTCAACGACTGGGGCTCCGAGCACACGGTTGACTGTAAATTCTACCCAGCAGAGGTATGAGATCCTGAACAATGCAAATACTTGTCTCAGGTGTGTCTGCAAAACCTCCCAAATTGAGGAATTGAAAATTGCTACAGCTCACCTGCTGTTTTACTCCATAAAAATTCATCTTCACTGTGTTTTCTGGAGGAGAACAGCTTGAAAACTGGACATGGGCCCTGTTACTGAAAGTTAAAAATCACTTTGCTTATTTTTACTAAACCTTTCAGAAAAACAAAAAGTATACTAAGTACTCTTAAAAAACATCACTTTACTTTCTGTTTGCAACTGCTGAACGGTTACTAAAATAGCAAAACTTTGATCCTTAAGTAACTACTGAGGAAGAAAACGTCAATAAAAAGGATGAAGTCAGTGAAAGTGGGAAATTGTGACAGCTTTGACCACAGCTCTTTGCCAAAGGAGAAGAATTTGTCAAGTGATGATGGGTTATTTTTAAGGAGAGTTTCTCTCCTGTTGGTGTGTTCGTGGTGGTGCTGCCAGCTTGGCAAGGTCCTCATTAACAGGGAGACTGATTAAGTTTTGGACTGGGGCATTTATTTATCACACAAACCCCCTCAACGTACTGGCTGTCAGCAGAGCATAGGAAGATTGTTATGTGCAGGAGGATGTTCCTCAGGAGGACTGGGAAGAGAGGAAAGGGATGGAAGACTGAGCTTTGTCTGTGCCTTAGACCAGCATTCCTGGAGGCAGACTCCCACAGACTGCATCCCTTTTACAGATGGGGAATTCTTGGGTCATAACTATTGCTAAAAGCAAAAGACAAAACAGGAAGGGGAGGACCATTATTTACCAAGAGCACTTTGGCCCTCGTTTCTGTGGTTTCTGAGGTTTCTGCAGTGCCTCACCCTGCAAAGGAGCAAAAGCAGGATCAGGAGTCAGGTGTGATGTCTGTGCTTGTGCAGGGCTTGATTTCCCCCTCATTCCTCTTTCAGCTGCATTTGGTGCACTGGAATGCTGTGGAGTACCCGACTTTTGAGGAAGCTGTGATGGAAGGGAACGGCCTGGCTGTTATTGGGGTGTTCTTAAAGGTAATTTCATTCTGTGGGAGCAACTCTAATGGGGCCTTTCTATTTGCATTCTGTTCAAGCCAATTTAGGGCAATTAAGGGAAGGCTGAGAGGGGATCCCATCAATCCAGATAAATAAATGTTTCCAAGGGGTGTCAGAGGATGGGGCCAGGCTCTGTTCAGTGGTTCAGCGACAGGATGAGGAGCAATGGCCAGAAACTAAAAATGGTGAAGAACTTTATGTTGAGGGTGGAACAGCTGCCCTGGAGGAGATGGTATCTCCCTGTCTGGAGACATTCCAAACCCACCTGGATGTGTTCCTCCTGCCTTGGGCTGGATGATCTCCAGAGCTCTCTTCTAACCCTAAGTATTCAGTGATTGTTGTTGCAAAAAAAATCCTGAGGCTGATATTTAGAACTGATTGATTACTGATCAGCTGATTGATTCTCCAACCCCTGTTTGTCCCTGCAGCTGGGAGCTCGGCACGAAGGGCTGCAGACCCTGGTGGATGCCCTGCCAGCAGTCAGACACAAGGTCAGTGCTCTGGGGTGTCCCAGCCACTGTCACCCAGCAGAAAGGACACTCGGAGAACCACAAAACACTGAGAAAAGCTTTCTTCCTTAAATTTTACCGGAGGGGCTGATTGGCACCTTGGAAGTGGGAAGGGAAGCTGATTTTTCAGGAGGAATTGAATATTTAAGCTTTCCAAACCTCTCGAAGAAATGCTGTTCTTGAGATTGTTTCCCCTTACAAGGACATGCTTGAAGTGAGGGTTTATTTACTGTGGGATTAAGGCTTTTTGATTTTTGTCTGATCTTTGAGGAGATTATTTGCTTTTTTATGAACACTGTATTTTCTGCTGGGGGAATGGGATCGTTCCTGGCAGACTCCTGCCAGGAGAGGGAGCGCTGAGTCTCTGACAAAAGCAGTTCCTCCTTCCCGTGCCCGTTCCCTTCTGAAAGTACATGTGAAAAACCACATCCGACCTCTTCAACTTCTACTCACATCCAGCTGAAGTCGCTATGCCACTGCTTCTCACAGGAAGGAGTTTTTGAAATCCAAATAAAACAAGTTTTTATATCAGAGCAGTGACAACTCTGCCTGATAAACACCAAACACATCAGTTCAGTGCCAGAAGACCTCCCCAAATCTGAATCTACATCTATTGTGACAATATAATAATTTACAGCATGTGCATTTAAAAGAAACTTGGCCAACATTCCCCAGTATATCCTGGAAATCCTCCTGGAGCAATGTTTGTGTGGGAAATCCTGAGTTTTGAAGCTCCTACATTCTGTCTGATATCCCACTTGTGGGATTGAACATTCAGCAGATGGGACTATTTGATTTGAATAAAACTTCAGTTCTCTTCTTGTTGCCTAAAATCACGTGGTGAAAGGTAAAACACTTTTTATTTGCAGTCTTTTAAGGATCTGGCACAGCTAACTGAACCTATTCCACCACTTATTCCCTCTTTTTCCTGGTTGCATCCAGCTCCTACAAAGCCTTGGGCCATTGATCCTTCTCACTCCTTGTTTCTCCTGCACTGAATTCCTGACGGCTTGTGGGGACAGAAATATTTAAATTTTGTCTGCTCAGCAGTTGCCCCTTACACCTCAACCCCAATTTTATACAAATTGGTGGGATTTAAAATTATTGCATTGTTAATATTCCCAACACCCCATTTCCCGTAACACAGTTTTTAACCTCACTATCAAGAACTTTTTCAACTTTCTGTAGTTTTTTTCTCAGAACCCCATCCTCACAGACGTTTTTGCTGCTGTTTAGGACACTGTGATCGAGTTTGATGACTTTGATCCCTCCTGTCTGATCCCTTCCTGCCCCGATTACTGGACCTACGCCGGCTCCTTGACCACTCCTCCCCTCACTGAATCCGTCACGTGGATCATTAAGAAGAAGCCAATCGAGGTGGATGAGGATCAGGTAAATCTCGATTTTCCTTTCAGATCACACCTCTTGCTGCCACGGAGATGCTCAGAACCAGTTGTGTACCGGTGATTCTCTGTGAAAACACAAAAATTCTCTGTGTTTTCACAGAGATCTGTGAGTGGTTCAAGCCAGGGTTTGGGGAGGAATTCTGTCATTAACAGCCACTAATACTGAAAGATCTGAGACCTCTCCAAGTTGTTTTTTCAGCTTTATTCGGCTTTTCCATCTGTTCTCAAGAGTTTTCTCTTGATCTGTGATACACAATTCTGGAAGCTGCCCTTTGAAAACTTGGGGGGTTTTAGGAACTTACTGGAATTCTTATAATTTTGCTCTCCTTAGCACGATGCAGCCTTTTTTTTTGTGGAGAGAAGGGAAAAAGGGAAGATTTTGTGAGATGAAGATTGTTAACAGAGAACTGCAGGCCTAGTGTGGCATTCTTTTAAATTGAAATTTTTCTCATTTTTTTCTTTCTTCCTTGGCTCTTTACTCTCACAGCAGTGACTTAGCATTGGAATGGCCTTATGAGCATTAAAAGCTGATCTGCTGCTGCTTGATTTTAATCCCAGTTATAAACCAGTGAGAGAACAACTCGGGGATTGTTGAGGTTCCCTCTTTTCTGGGCATCCCAGTTATAGACCAGTGAGGGAACAACTTGGGGATTGTTGAGGTTCCCTCTTTTCTGGGCATCCCAGTTATAAACCAGTGAGAGAACATCTTGGGGATTGTTGAGGTTCCCTCTTTTCTGGGCATCCCAGTTATAAACCAGTGAGAGAACATCTCAGGGATTGTTGAGGTTCCCTCTTTTCTGGGCGCCAGCGAGGCTGTAAATGGAGGTTGGATAAGTATTTGAGTGGAAATAGCTCAAAAGTGCCAAAAGAGCACTCCTAAAAGATTTTGGATTTAATTTCCCTGAGGATGGCAGATGGCTGATAATTCTTCCATGTGTGGATGAGGGACAATCTTCACCAGCAGGTGACAAAGATGCGGGTGCCAAAAGGACTGTGGGTCCAACGTAGCGCTACCTTCCATTTCACCTTCCTCTCCAAGAACAAACTCCTGGTCTTTTGCCACGAATTCCCAAGCTGGGGGGTTCCTGGGAAGTGACTGGAGTGGCCCTTTGTGCTTCCCAGCTGGAGGCCTTTCGGACGCTGCTGTTCACGTCGGACGGGGAGGAGGAGAGGAGGATGGTGGACAACTTCCGCCCGCTGCAGCCGCTGATGAACCGCACGGTGCGCTCGTCCTTCCGCCCCCAGCTCAGCCCTTAGCTGATCCAGCGCCCTCAGCCCGGGCTGCACTGAATTTCCCATCAGTTTTCCTTCTATCCATCCCCTTTCCCTGCCACTGCTCCTTCACCCTCACTAAAGGAGCCGGGGGGTTTTTTAGTTTTGCTTTTTTTTTAAGAAGTGGATGATATTAACCCTTAACGAATTGACTTGTTCCGAGGCGGGGCTCGACAAGGAATTATTAAGGTAGTTAAAAATAAGGACGGGGGAGCTCAGTCCCCTGCTCCTTCTCTGAGTTGTTTTGTGTTTCTTCAAATGCTCTTTCAGTGCCTTGCATGAATTAATAATCCTGGGTAAAAACTGTTAAGAAGGAAGAGGTAGGAAGAAAAATATCAGTACTGATCAGGTCCTTTTGGGGAATTGTTTGATGTCAGGGAAGAGAGCTGGAAGGGAACTAGCTTGTCTCAGAGACATTTTACCTTCTTCCTTTTTCCTTGGATGAGAAGAGGAGAAGGACAAAATGCAGGATCTCTCCATTCTGTTGGCTGCACATTCCGTGTTTGATGTGGGTGCCACAGAATGCCCACTGTAACCACACCAGGAGCCAGAAGACTTTTTCTAAAACCTTTTAACAACGGTAGAAGCTTTTGGCTTTGGTAGCTTTTGCTTTGCTGTGTTAATAATATATCAGTAGAAGGGAGGAGAAGAGAATTCACCAGTATCTCAAGACTGGCAAAAGCAGCAAATTAGGTGAAAATGTCCAGTTGATCCCAGGAGACTGATCACATCAAAGGCAAGATTAGAGAAGGCCCAGCTGACCCTCCCAGTGGGATTGGGGGTAAAAAACCCAAACCAATTCCTCAAACCTTTGCTAGGAGAGTGTGGACAAAAACACAGCACTCGGAAAGGGTTTGTATTTCAGTAACTCACAGAGCACCAGTGCTCTCTTCAAAGTTTTGCTTTGAGATGTATTTTCCTATAAAACACTTACCAAGCTTCAGGACCAGTGGGGACCAGTTTGTTTTTATTGCACCTTATGGTAACGAGGTCCAGTGAGGCTGGAATTGATTTTTGGACCAAGCAGAGCTGCTGTGGGAGCCTTTCCCAAGGATCACTGACCTCTCACATCCTACTGAACCTAATTTTCTCTCTGGCCTTTTGTGTTCTGCTGTGTTTAGCAGATGAAATTCATGCACAGATTTCTGATGAGGGGCAGCTCTGTCTGTGAACTCCCTGTGTGATCTCCATGGGTTGTGTTTGAGGAGTCTTTTGAGGAATTTTTCCTCTCTCTGTTTGATTCCTTGTGGGATTCAGTGAAGCCATGACCTGGCTTGGCAGTGCTAAATCCAGACCGTTCCAATTGGTACTTTGGTTTTTCAGAAGTCCAAGTGTTCAGTTTCAGAGCACCTTGACACTTTTCAGGGTGACCCTGATGATTTTAAGGGTTTGAGATAATCTTGTTGAACCAGTTGAGTGCCCAGATCCTGCCTTTCCTTCCTCAGTAGCTCTACCTCAGGCTGTTGTTCTGGTGCCACAGTTGTGCCTTTGTCCCCTGAAACGTGGACACTCACTTCAGCTGGAGTGACTCTGGGTGCTGGAAGGAAGGAAATCTCTTCTATCCTGCTGTAGGATATTTTTCCTGTCAGGAATTCAGAGTGGCAGTGGAGCTCTTTGGTTTCCCTCCCTGCCTGGGGGAACATTTCCATCTTGGTTGTGCCATCTCCCTTTGAATGGGGCTGGGATTATCCTGGGATAACTGAAAGTGTCCCTGCTGTGACACTGGATGAGCTTTAAGGTCCTTTCCCACCCACACCATTCCAGGATTTTCTGATTCCATGATCTCAGTTGAACTCTGCAGGCTTTGCCATCATCACACAGATTTTTAGCTACAAAACCACATCAGTGATGACTTTGGTAGAGAATGATACATTCCAAAGTAAAGCTGGAAAGAATATCTGCAGTCCTGGGAACAGGAAAAGAATTATTTTACTTTTTGCCTGAATATATAATAATTATCATCCAGTCATTAAGTCTCAGATATTTATTCAGCGCTGTTCTTGCAGATGCTTTTCTGAGGAGGACCCTCAGAATTTTCTACTCAGCTCAGATATTTTCTACTCATTAACAGAAAAATTGTAATACAAAGCCATCTTAATGTTGCCTTTTATTTAAAAACAGAGCTGCCTCAGCAGCACTGGGCTGTAGGTGCATCAATGTCCTTATCAATTACAAATGGATCTTTTAAAAAGCTTTTGTAATTGCTCAGTTTTTAAATTGCTTTTGTAATTCCCACTGAGTTTTTGGATTTCTCTGATCCACTGAGAAGAATCACCAGTTGATCCAGCTTTCCCAACAAGCTCAAAATCCCGATTATTTTAGGGAACTGCCAGGGTGTGACTGTTTAACTTCAGCTGCTCTGGGACTCCGTAGCCTCACACCCACCGAGTTCTCCATGGTTTGCTCCACTCAATCAGATTTTCCCCCGGATGTGTAAATCCCATTTGAACCACCCTGCCTCCCTCAGAGGGAACGTGGGATATTCCCTTCCCAGGTATCCAGTTCAAGTTCTCACAGAGATTTCCTTTGTTCAAGGCTTGCCATGGAAGCTTTGTTAGAGAAGAGTGAATTAATTACCCAGTGATCCACTTAAGCTCTGTCCATATTTACATCAAATCCCACCTATTTTTACTGACAATAAAATGAAGAAATTCCAATTTCAGCACTGATCACCTCAAATATCTGGAAACAGGGTTAATGTAGATAGAAAATAACTCTACTGTGCTACAAAAAGATGTTTTACAGGGGTTTTACATTTATTTTGCTGTTTCTTGAGTCCTGCATTTATGTGTAGTGTCTTAGCATCTCCTTAAGGCAGGCAGGAGCTCAGCTGCAGGGCAGATTGTTGGAATTAATCTGGAAATGAACACACTGGGGGTTTTTTGGGTTTTGGGGTTTTTTTTCCATTTTAACTTTTCTGTTACAATGATTTTATTGACCTTATGAATGTAAACTTCAGGAAAATAATTGTGTTTAGAAGTAGAGATGGGATAGAATCCCATCTATTCTGTGCCTTATTCTCTCACTTCTGTGTGGAAAAATGATTTGATTGTTGGGTTCGAGCTGATTTTTGTGATGATTTTGCACAATCAAGTTAAAAAGGAATCTTTGGGCTCTTTTGGGTGGCACAATACAAAAGGGTCAAAGCACATATTTGTATTTTCCTTGCATGAGAGTCACTTTATTACTAAATGCCCTGGGAGGCATTCCTGGGGCAGCAAGTCCCAGGAATTAAAGACTGTCACAGGAATAATTCTGGGACAACTCCCTGCAAAGGGAGGAGAAGGTTTGGAGCTGTGTCTGTGCTGCTCCGAGTCCAGCTGCCTTTCAGGATTTCTCTGAAATGCTGCTCTCACCTTGTCCTGGGTGCCTTCACAGCTGGGACAACTTCCTCTGCTGTTGGAATGTTTGATCCCTGTTCCTGCATTCCAGAACTTTCCCTCTTCAGGTGTTCCTGACCACTTTTGTGCTGCCTTTTCTGTCAGGAATGACAGGAGGGTCTGGTTTTGGAAGCTCCAAAATTGGAGTTTGCTTTGATCTCCATTTTAGAGGACTGGAATTCTGCTTTGGATGAAGGGTTCCCTCATGCCTTAATTTGGGATGTTTTAAATTGTATTTCACGGCACATCTTGGCTTTTTTTTTTCCTTTGTGCATCTCGTTTTTGTGGCCTTTGTGACATTGTGTATTTAATGGGTGTTACCTGCCTGAAATCACTGTCTGCAGACAACACCTGCAACAGGGAATGTTTTATGTTTTCCTGGGATACAGGCCCTTCCCCAAAGTTTCTCCCTGATGTATAGAACCCTGCAGCTGCTGCATGTTACACTGTTACATTAGTGTGCAACTCCAATAAAGGAATAGAGAAACCCATGCCTGTATCTCCTTGTGTAATTAAGCTTTTCGAGTTTAAAAAAAAAAAAAAAATCAGATTTCCTGTCAAAAAAAATTAGAACTCCTCTTTGGGAATGCCCCAGTTCATTAGGAGAGAGTCTGATCAGCTGTCAGATGTTCTGTGATACTTCCAAGCTCTGAAAGGCTCTGCTGAGCTGTGGTAGAATGAAAGCACAATGAGCTCTCTGTGCTGCTGAAGGGGATCTCATGATTGATCACATCCAGCCAGATGCCACAGGCCATCTCCAGCAGCATTCCAGGGTTTCAGGATCTTTCTTCAACTCCTTCACTGGACACTGCCCCTTAAATCCCTGAATCCTTCACTGGACCTGTCAGCTGAGCTCCTTCCTCTGACCTTGGTAAAACCGAGCCTTGAGCTGTGTGCTGTGGCTCAGCTGGTGCTTGGGGCTACAAAAATGCTGTCAAATAACCCTAAAACCCCCCTTTAAATAAATTAAATCACTGATACCAATTAAAAGTTGTTCTAAGAGAGTGGGTTTGGATTAGATATTGGGAAGGAATTGTTCCCTGTGAGGGTGGGAGGCCCTGGCACAAGTGCCCAGAGAAGCTGTGGCTGCTCCTGGATCCCTGGAAGTGTCCAAGGCCAGGCTGGACAGGACCTGGAGCACCCTGGGTTAGTGGAAGGTGTCAGGGTTGGAACTGGATGAGCTTTAAAATCCCTTCATCCCAAACCATCCCATAATTCTATGAACATTGAGTGAAATAAGCATTTATTTCTCTCACAGCTGAGCCACACTTGGAGTCCAGCTGTCACACAGGTTTTGTTTAGCTGGATTAGTCCAAAGAAATTTCTTTTGCTAGGAAGAACAGAGATTCCATTCCTGGTTAAGGAATCCCCCTAAAATAATTGTAGGTAGTGTTTCTAGAAGGTTCCCCAGCTGTGCAGCCCATTTTCTTCTGGAGAAAGAGTGGCCTGGGTTAGGAGTGAGGCCAGCTCTGCTCTTGTGACCATTTAATGGTTCTAGAAGCTGCCACCACTTGCATTTACCCAGGAAAAGCAGCTCTGAGCTCTTTATCAGCACAGCCGAGGTGTTTGCTGAAGAAATGGGGGATTTGCTGCCAGCAGGGTGATCAAGGCAGCTTTTCCAAAGACCTGGTTCAAAACATCCCCACGCTCCTCACAAATGGCCCATTTGTTCCTGCTCCTGCTCATTGTTTGTCCTCCTGACAAATCATTCCTTCCCTCCTCCTTTTTGATGTGCCAAACTCTGAGTGTTAGCACATGGAGAGCTGATTGGATAATCAAATAGTCTTCAAAGATCCTGCGGAATAACTTGGGGGCCTGAGGAGAGGTAATGCTCACACGGCCAGGCTGATAACAACACTCGGCATTTGCCCAGGGCTTTGAAGATATGGAGCACTCTGGGAACACACCCCGATGCCAGGCCGGTGTTTTCTCAGGAATACAAATGGAAAAACAGTTGCAGAATGAACTCCCGTGGGTTAATTTGCTCCTGGAGCCTGGGATTTCCAGGTTCTCAGCTGGGAGTCCAGGAAGAAATTCCCTTTGGGAAGAATTAGAACAGGATAACTCTGTCCCGTTCTTGTGGGGGTTCATGGAAATGTCTGTGTGGGTTCATATCAGGTGTAAAATGCCCATGGGGGGGGGTTCTCAGGAATTAGACTTGATCCCTGGGTTCCTTCCAGCTCAGGAG
>VYZR01117513.1:1208-15607 GCA_013400675.1 Oxylabes madagascariensis | reverse complement strand
ATCTTCTTTTCTTTTGTTAGAGCTGGGATTAAACGCTCAAGAGACACAGTTCATGTTCAGACTCAGATGTTTATTAATTCTTAACTATAGTACAGTCTCACAAGTTGTGAGTTCTAGCTAACAAGGTGAAAAATTACTCAGTCTCGAACTTTTTCCAAGGTTTTTTAAGCACAAACTGTACCATTATAAAATGACACCTAAATTATTTTTACTTTTAACCCAATAACCAACTACCTGGGGTTCACAAGGTGGATTTTTCTACCCAATTACAAAATGTCACCCAAACCCATGAAGAAGAAGGTGAAAGAAGGACTAGCCTGCACCCTAAATCCTCCATCTTGCTTTATATATATTACTGTATACTGAATCCTTAAACTCTAAGTTTTCCACCACGTGATATTACACACTTCTGTTCAAACTACACACCCGTAATCCCAGTGCTATCAGTCAATTTTGGAAGCCTCTTCTATGGCCTCAGGTCATGTTTGCTTGAGGGTCAGTGCCTGTTAGCACAGAAAATTCTCAGCTTCCAGGGTTCCAACATATTATCACTAAATCTCTCGTAGGACAGATACTCAATAAGCTGTTGCTAAATCCACAGTCCTGTGATATTGCCTGTGATATACATGTGAAATATAATTTCCATTAGCATTGCAGGGGTTTTTAACAGTTATGTAAAGATGGATTTAAGAGTAATGTGAAATTAGGATCTTTCAAACCATTCTCCCTTCAGACTAACAAGTAGGACTTGTAACATGTTGAAGTTTCAGTTTGATTTGAAAAATCACATTCTGTGGTGTAATCACAATTGCATTACTATCCTTTTACTGGTGGATTTACTAGCTATAGAGAATCCCAGTACACTCAGACAGTCACAGAACCATCAAGGAAGAGAGAGCAACTCTTCCATTTCCAGCTTTGTGCTGTGGAAGCGATACTAAACTAGTAAAATATCTACATTTTTCATGGTAAGTTTGTCCAGTTTTATGGCACAATGAAAAGTAGTATTTGTTGACCAGAGATTACTCTGCAGGACAGATCCTGCAGGACACAGGTTGGAAGGAAATGCAACAGATTTCTACCCTGGACATTGAAGATCATCTAGTTCCAACTGCCCTGCCATGGGCAGGGACATCTTTCACTTGACCACATTCCTCAGAGTTCCAGCCAACCTGGTCTGGAACACTTGCAGGGAAGGGGTATCCACTAGTTCTCCAGGCAACCTATTCCAGTGCTTTTGCCTCACATAAAGAATTTCTTCCTAATGTCTAATCTAAACCTGCCTTTCTTCAATTTAAAGCCATTTCCCCTTGTGCTGTCACTGCATGCCCTGTTCAAGAGTCCCTCTACTAACTATCTTGTAGGCTCCCTTCAGGTACTGGAAGGTGCTATAAGGTCTCCCCGGAGCCTTCTCTTCTCTAGGCTAAACAATCCAAACTCTCTCATCCTGTCCTTACAGCAGAGATGCTCTATTCCTCTGATCATCTCTGTGGCCCTCCTCTGAACTTGCTCCAGGTCTCCATTAGACGGGTCCCAGAGATGGGCACAGTACTCCAGGAAGAGTGCTCATAGCTTCATGAGAGTGGTGGATCAGAATCACCTCTCTGGTGGGCTGCTGGCCACACTGTTTTTGATGCAGCTCAGGATGTAGCTGGGTTTTTGGGCTGCAAGTGCATATTGTCAGGCCATGCTGAGCTTCTTGTCCATAAATGTCCCCAAGTCCTTCTTGTCAGGGCTGTTCTCTATCCATCCTCCACCCAGCCTCTACTTGCATTTGGGATTGCCCTGACCCAGGTGCAGGGCCTTGAACTTTTCCTTGTTGTACTTCATGGGTTTTGCACAGGCCTAGCTGTCCAGCCTGTCCACATTCCTCTGGATGCCATCCCCTCCCTCCCAGGAGTGGAGCAGACTTCATAGCTTGATGTTGGCAGCAAACCTGCCATCAGCAAATTTTCAAGTGAATTTCCACACTGGAATCACCTCTGCAGAAACAATACTCTCCTCTTCAGGACTTGTTTTACAAGCAGTCTGTATTTCTAATACACAGCCTTCTGAGCCTTGGGGAAGCAGTGCTGCAAGCAGAGGAGTCACTCAGGGCACTGTCAGTGCAGTGGTCAGCTGAACTCCCTCCTGCCAGGCTTTTTCCACACTGCTGAGGAGGGAGGGATGCAGAACTGGGCCTGGACACAGCAGGCTCAGGGGGGAACTGGCTTCTGCTGCACAGGCAAGAAGCCAGAGTAGCTTTGAACACCGGGACTGGCAAAAGGAGACCTTTGTCTGAGCATGGCTTCACACAGCCCAGCCTTCTGAGGTTGTGAAAGTCTGCCTCATGTGCTTTCATGAGCCCTGATCAGAAGGCATATTGCATATGTAGACATGTAATTCTTATTTTCATTTTTGCCATGAAGAGAACTACATTTTGAAGTAAAATCAACAGAGATTATTTTACCTAATTCTGTACCATGTTTTAGATATGTATATGTCTGGTTCCCGCTATCTTTTAAAAAAATTAAAAAGCAAAAATGAAAAATTATACTTACAACAGCCTTTGTGGAAAAAAAAGATAAAAAGGAAAAAGAAAAAGGAAAAGAAAAAGAAAAAGAAAAAGAGAAAAAAAAAAAAAGGAAAGCTAGAAGAAATTATCTCTGAATACTTTATAACAAGAGAAGGGAGCTTTGCATCTATTCCACAGCATTCACTGGTGCTGGTGTCCCACACTGGCTACCACTATCATTCCCATTGCCCATGAAGGGTTTTATTCTGAAACAAATCTTGATAAAAATATTTTGAACAAGATGTGCAACTAGCAGTGTAAATAACTAATAAATGACTGCTAGTGCTTAGGAAATAATCTGTGTCACTGTTTCCTGTATCCAGTGAGGGCTTCCTTTCAAAGCAAAGAATGTGGTAAGTAAAGATCTTTCAGTGCTTTGCCCACAGCAGAGCTACACAGAAACACATACTTATAGCCTGCTCAGGTACAGAAAGAGCTTTACTGTCTAGATGATAAAATCAGATTTTTGGAAATTATATTGGGGCATTTCTTGGGTGTTAAAAAAATAGACAAATAAGTAAATTAGTATCACTAGCGTCCAAGTGAAAATTTTACATTTTTAACTCAGGACCATATACATCTATAATATGCTTTTCTTGCATAAATTGGTGCTGTATTCTGTGATTTCAATGCAGAAGACTCAGCTTTGCTGCGTGGCTCTGCAGTCATTTTTGCACACATTCAGTTACTTCAGTAGAACCTGAATAGGCTGGGCATGCTGATCACATGTGGCTCATTTGAGCAGCTAAAGAGCAAAATAAATCAAACAATTCCTCAAAGTGTGAGATTTCTAGGACAACTGCATGGTGTAGAAATGCCACCAGCTTTACTTCCAGTTGTCATTCCATAGTTGCTGGACCCTGGAAAACCCTATAGAAGGAGCACAGCAGTTAGTATCCATCTGAACAGTATTCCTGCTGCAGAAGATATTCAGGCTGGAAAAGTTTATTTTGCACTTTAAATCATGCCCAAAGTTAACAATTAAGTTAAAAGGACAAAGGTGGGTAAGTCACACTGAATGTACCAAGGAAAAAACCCAAACCACGGAAAAGGTCCTCTTCCCCAGCTACTCCTCCGAGTAGTTCAGCATTGTGGCCCACTCTAAGGAAGCATTTGATGTTCTGCTACCAAATGCTGTCTTTCCAACCACTCCATAGTGGATTTCTCATCTTTAAAAAGGCAGGATCTCTGCTAACAGCAAAATGCATTGCAAGAAATCCCAAGAATTTATACAGAGCTCTGTTTTTGGCGTAATTTTTACACTGTTGTTTTTCAAACAAGACTAGAAATAATTTAAGATCTTCACATTAGTGAAACTCTTCCCTTAACTAGTACAATTTTGATCTTGAATTAAGCAGGCTAGTTTTAGCTTTCAAAGCTTAAAATAGTTATCTGCCTTTTACAGTTCAGTTTCTGTGTTTTAAGGAGATACACATGCTCTGTTCATATATGTTAACTGCAAGGCAGCTCTTTTATCTGTAGTGCAGTGGTTATGGAGGACATTAAAGACTATGAAGTAATGGGTTAAAGGCTCTAACAATTAAGAGGATGCCAAAAAAAAAAAAATCCATGACTGGCACCACCCATGTGTAAACATTTCAATATTCCATAGGGAAGCAAAAGCTTGGAGATATTACTAAGTATTACTGATGTTACCCAAGAAGATGTGAATGCTGAGTTTTACTGCACAGAGTGAATAGAAAGGAGAAATATGCTTGGTATTTGGACCAGGTCTTTTTTTTGTCAATTTGTAAAAGACATGTAACAGCACATTAATGGCTAGATGTGGCACTCAGTATCACTGTCGAGTTGACAAGGTGGTAGTCAAAGGTTGGACTTCATAATATTAGAGGTCTTTTCCAAACAATCATTTCCTAAATGACTCTGTGATTCTGTGAACTCTTCTTTTGTAGTGTACAGTTAATTAGATCTGTTAATTAGATACCAATGGATCATATATGTGTGCATTGGAAAAGCAAACATTCTGTCAGACTCATGGCACTGAAATTAATCCACAGCAACAGTTCCCACACTGTGGCTTTACATAGTCTGGTTTCTTGGATACCCCACTCCAGCTAAGGACTGTAGAACAGCCATCCTTGATTCACTGCCTGCTTCAGCTGAGATTTCCAGTCTGGCTTGTGGACAAACTGCAGAAATTAAGCTAACACCAAGAAGAAAGACTCTGCCAGCTGTACCAGCTTCCTTGGGACTGCCAGCAAAAGAACCACTGAAAAGGATAGTGATGCTGGAGTACAGTTCCACCTCCTTAGCCCTGCAGAGGTGCAGCAGGGTAGGCTGTTAAAAAAACCCTCTCAACCCTTGTATCCTACACTAAGGGCAAAAGAGATCCAGGAATGACAGAATGGCAAGTTCCAAATCAGGTAGCAGAAAGACTACAGAATGTGCTGGCACGTGGAACAGCTTGTCCCCGCCAAGCAACAGATCCCAAACACAGCTGAAAATGGTAACTACGTGTGATGTGTACTTGACTTACAGCGATTTCACAGCAAAATGTCTCTTGCTGTAATTCTGTAACAGTGCAATTATTGTTCTTCACATCTTACTGAAATTTGCACAGTCCAGCTGTGACAAGTAGTCATTTTTTTTAATGAGAAAAAGGCTTTTTAAGGAAATTCTTGACTTGCGGTGTGCAACTAGCCTTCTGTAATCCTTTCTGTGACCTTTCCTGTTCTTCCTCGGGGGGGAAGGTGCTTATACCATGAATCCAGGCCAGCTCTGGTATGGTACCAGAGTATATAGTACATCATCCCCACTGAATTGTCCCTACTTGTGACTATTGAACTGGTTGTTTGGTTTGTTGGTGTGATGAATCAACCAATGACTTGTTCAATCCCATCTACCTTTCATGGATTAACCCGTGAAATGCCTGCTTTTTTTGCTCTTAAATGTTTATACTCTGCTTGCAATGTCCTTTCTCCCACCAATATTAATATCTTGGAAGACTCCAGGGCAAACTGCAGGGACAGAGGTGCTCTGGAGCCAAGGACTGGGCCAAAGGAGCAAGAGGAGCTTTCTTATGCTGGCAAGACCTCAAAACTAGAGCAGAGAGAGGTACGCCAGCCCCCTCTGCCCTGAGCAGGGGAGGAAGCAGTGGAGCCCTGACTCACAGGCAGCTCTGACTCAGAGTGGGTGGCAGTAAGAGTGACAGTGGGCCCCACACCTACAAAAGCCACCCTTGGGGGGTGTAAGCAACCAGGAAAGGTGCACAGGGTGGGTGCTGAGGACTGCCAGCCCTAACACTTAGCTCAGCTGGTGGTCATCACTCTCACTGAAGAAGCTTGGTTTCCACTCAGCCAAAATCACATCCTCTTTGTGCAGCAAGAAGGACGGGGTGGCCCAGATGGAGCTCCCACAGAACCATGGAGCTGTCTAGGCCTCAGACTGCAGGAAGTGCCAGAGCCTGACACTGCTCTTAGAGGGCAGCAGAGAAAACAGTGGCATGAGATGTGATCCTGTGGACAATCTGTTCAGCCTGGTGGCAGGGCTGGGAAAAGGAGAAAGGCTGAGAATTGTTGGGCCTCTGAGAAGGAAATCAACTGGTAGAACTGTGCTCTGCCATCCCTTGGACAAACACATCTGCCATCCACATCACAACAAGCAATGGATCCTCTGTCCTCTCACCACCTGGCAGAAGGAGTGGACATCAGAGATGGAGGGGAATTGAAATGAGGTTCTGCTTGGGATGGCAGGCAAATCCTCTCCTGGCCTACTTCACCTCCCCAGGTGCCCTTGTACAATAGGTATGAGGCTCTGGAATTCAAGGACCAGGTAAAAGTGAATGTGTATGAATGTTCATCCAGGTTGGAGGGGTTTCCTAGGGCAGGGCAACCCGCTCCCTTTATCATGATCATCTTAATTCAGGAAAAAAAAACAACAAAGTAGTCATTGGTGTCTCCCTTCTAAGAGGAACAGAGGGCCTGTTGTGCTGACCAAGTCCAACCCATAGGGAAGTGTGCTGCCTCCCTGGGGCCACATCACAAAAAGACCTCCCAGCCTGGTACAACCCACTGATCATTATATGCTACTGGATTTCCAGGTGGGCAGCTACTAAGTCACAACAAGAAGCTGGCAGACAATCAGTCACAGAACCACAGAAAGGTTTGGTTTGAAAGGGACCTTAAAGATCATCTCTTTCCAACAATCCTGGAATGGAATGCCATTCATTAGATCAGTCCCCCATCAAACCTGGCCTTGAACACTTCCAGGGGTGGGGCATCCACAGGTTCTGTGAGCAACTGAGAATTGCATCAGCAACAAAAGCAGAGCCAAGGAGATTCTCCATCCTTAGTTGTTTGTGGGAGAAACAGCAAGNCTGGGTGGGAGTGTTGATCTGCTGGAGGGCAGGAAGGCTCTGCAGAGGGATCTGGACAGGCTGGATCATGGGTTGAAACCAGTGATATGAGTCTGATGAGGAGCAGTTGAGGGACCTGGAGGTGTTTAGCCTGAAAAAAAAAGGAGGATCAGGGGAAAACTCATTGCTCTCTATGATTCTGCGAAAGAAGGCTGTGGGCAGGTGGGAATTGATCTCTTCTCTCAGGTGTTCAGTATNGAAAATAAAATCTCCATCATTTATTGAATTCAGGAGCAAACTTAGTGACAAAGGATAAAGAGAAGGATAAGGTACTTAATGCCTTCTTTGCCTCAGTCTTTAATAGCAAGACCAGTTGTCCTCAAGGTACCCAGATCGCTGAATCTGGCAAAGAGAGACAGGGAGCAGAAAGAATCCCCATAATCCAGGAGGGAACTGTCAGTGTCATAACAGTGACGTGTTATGTCACTAAGATCTGCATAAATCCTTGGGTCCAGATGGGATCCACCTGAGGGAGTTAGTGGAAGATTTTAACCTAGCTACTTTCTATCATTTACCGGGAATTCTAGTTAGCCAGGGAGGTCCCAGGTGAACAGAAGCTGGCAAACATGACACCCATCTACAAGGAGGTTTGGAAGGAGCATAAGACCAGAGCCAGACCCCACTACCAGGGAAAGCCACCGAGGAGCTCATCCTGAGTGCCATGGCACTGTGTGCAGGACAGCCAGGGCTCAGCCCCAGCCAGCAGGGATCTGTGAAAGGCAGGTCCTGACTGACCAACCTGACCTCTTTCTGTGACAGGGTGAGCTGCTTCCTGGATATGGGAAGGGCTGTGGATGTAGTCTGCATGGACTTTACTAAAGCCTTTGACACTGTCTTCCACAGCATTATCCTGTGCTCCTGGCTGCTCCTGGCTCGGGCAGGTGGACTGTTCATGATTTAAAACCCAGCTGGATGGCTGGGCCCAGAGTGACAATGAGGGGAGGTACATACAGCTGCTGTTCAGTCACCAGTGCTGCTCCCCAGGGCTCAGTTCTGGGGCCAGTCCTGATTAATATCTTTATCAGTGACCTGAATGAGGGAATCAGGTGCACCCTCAGGCAGTTTGCAGGTGACACCAGTCTGGGTGGGAGTGTTGATCTGCTGGAGGGCAGGAAGGCTCTGCAGAGGGATCTGGACAGGCTGGATCATGGGTTGAAACCAGTGATATGAGTCTGATGAGGAGCAGTTGAGGGACCTGGAGGTGTTTAGCCTGAAAAAAAAAGGAGGATCAGGGGAAAACTCATTGCTCTCTATGATTCTGCGAAAGAAGGCTGTGGGCAGGTGGGAATTGATCTCTTCTCTCAGGTGTTCAGTATAGGACAAGAGAAAATGGCCTTAAGTTGTGCCAGGAGAGGTTTAGATAAGTTATTAGGGGGAAAAAAATCATGGAAAGCATGGTAAAACATTGGAACAGGCTCCTGTGGAAAACGGTGGAGCAGCCATCCCTGGAAGTGTTTAAAAAATGTGTGGATGTGGCACTTGGGGAAACGGTTTCATTGTGAACATGATGGTGGTTCTTGGTTGATGTTTGGGCTTGATCATCTTAGAGATCCTTTCCAACTTTAATGATGTTAAGAATTCTATGACTCTATCCACAGCCAGTAGATACAACATCTACAAGTAAGGGAACCAGTAGCCATAGCAAGTCTTAGATTTTCTCTCATATTTCTCCTTCAGCCTGTAGTGACAGCACTGATTTCTGTTTCTGCAAGTGTCTAATTCAGTGACTGCAGCAATGTGAGAAGCACTCTCACTTTCTCCTTTTTTAATCTACAGTCAAAGCATGCATGTGTGGGACTATATCATGCAAGTATGGCTTCACAAGGACTGACAAATTCTTAAAACACTTTCCTCTGATTGCATTCCTGGAATGACCCTGGTGCAAATGATGAATATTTGGACAATTTTATGCCAGCTCATTAGTTCTTGTAACTGAGATTGAGGAAAGGGAAGAGCATTTAATNAAACCAAACAAACAAAAAAAAGGCTGTGTGGAACTTTCAGGGATACCAGGAGACGACAGGATAATGTTACTAAGCCATATAATTCTGAGTTACTCAGTAACTCAAAAAAGATGGGTCTATATCTCTCATTATATATTCTGCTTTGGAATAGAGGGCCATATTCTATTGAATCCCAAAGATCTACCAGTATAAAAGGTCCATCACCTATCATAGAATCACAAAATGGTTATTGAGGTTATGAGGAACCTCTGTAGGTCATCTTGTCCAGCCTCCCTGACAATCAGGGCCCCTCTGTCTGGCTGCTCAGGATGTTGTCCAGGTGGTTTTTGAAGATCTCCCAGGATGGTGACTCCACCAGCTCTCTGAGCAACATGTACTATTATTCTGTCACCCTCAAAGTAACAAATTTTTTCCTGATATTTCCTGCCTCCTAGCCCTGTGGAGCCCTCACACAGTGTTTGGAGCTGTAATAGCCAGGTTGCTGTTTAAAAAAAATGTCTGGGAAAGGCTTGGAGGGCTGTGACTGGAGGATGACAAGAGCTATTTGGTTGCAAAGGCACCAGCAAGAGGTTCCAGCAAGGACAGGGCTGTCAGCATGGACTCTGTCCAAGAGACTGTGCTTCACAGGTCTTCAGGACAGGTGAAGATGCTTGAGATACTTGAGATGCTTGAGATACTTAGACAGCTCTGTCCTGGTGGCTGGAAGAGAGAGGGGAGGAGACTGGAAAACATTCCCTGCAGTAGCCTGTGCTTTGGTTTTGAAACAAATGCTATCCAAAGGCTTCTGCGTCTTTATTCAAATTCTTCTCACCACTGCAGGTCATAGCAGCTGTCAGGTTCATCTGCTGGGCTGGCTGCACTCCATCCTGTGCTCTGCTGGACAGAGACACTGGGATACCGTGGAGCTGCCTGGCACCTCCCTGAGTGCCCCTTCTCCCAGTGTTGGGCTCACTGCAGGGCCAGGGCCTTTGGCACAGGGTGCAGTGCTGCTGCAGGGCTCTGCTGCCCACCTGCTCCCCCGCCGCAGCCTTTTCCAGCAGGAGGCCAGGGTGACCACGGCCTTTGTGTAGCTGCTGACCGCCCCTGCAGTGTCCAGGGCATGGCTGAGAGGCTGCCTGCAGGGCAGCCACAGCTGTCACAGCCCATCCCTGCGGGATGCAGGGGAACCAGAAGGTGTAGGAGCATCCCTCAACAGGGGCTGTGTTCCTGATGCCTGTCAGACAGCTGGAGCTCAGCTCCAGTGAGCCCTGCCTGCTGCAGCTGCCTGGTGGTGGCTGCTGAGGCCGAGGTGCTCAGCTCCTGGTTGTCCTCAGCATGAAAAAACATGTCCTGGCAAGAGGGATGTTTAGAGATTTCTTGGCACTACAAATGGAAAAGCGAAGAAAGACCCAGAAAAAGGTGGGAGAGGAGAGTCAAAAGCCTCACAAACAGTTTCCACGGAGGAAGGATGAAAAGTGGCAGCAGAAGCAGCCCTGTGGGACAACCAGCCCCAAGGACTCCCCTCCTCCCTCTCTATTTTCCTCAGCTCCTTCAAAGTTCAAGACTCCCCCACCCACTCCGTTCCTCCCCCAAAAGCACCACAACTTGAGCAGGCAAAGGGTACTGAAGGAGGCAGCCAGGGAAGGCAGAGTGAGGCTGGAAGTCTTCAGTGGCACCCACAGTGGTGGCACAGCTGCCAGGTGGGACTGCACATGCCACCAGCCAAGGCTTGGCACAGATTTGGGTGGTGTTCCAGGAGGAGATCCACAGTCCCAATAGACCACCAGGACCCACAGGGCCCTTACCGTGTGGCTGCTTTCCAGTCAGTTCCCTAAATACACTGGTGTTTGTTGCCCCCCAAGGGCAGGACTTTGCAATTCCCCTCACTGAACTTGATGTTTCTCTCACCCCAGTTCTCCGGATTGTCCCTCTGGTCAGCAGCCTCAATTCTAGCATATTACTCCTCCCTGCTGTGTGTCATTGGCAAACTTGCTGAAAGTGCACTCTACCTCACCATCCTGCGCATTAATAAAGATGTTGAACAATGTTGGACCCAGTATTGAATTCCTGGGGTACACCAAGTGTTACTGGCTTCCAACTAGACCTTTTACCCTTGATCACCACGCCGAATTCACCTGCCCAAGCTGGTAACCAAAGTATCCTTTGTAACCCCTTCAAAAAATTATTTTAAGCTGCTGCAGTAAAATTAGCACTATAAAATGGAAACTTTGCATGTAATCACATCTCAGTGGGATGTTTGAGCTTCACCATGACATTCTGGTGAGGCAGATCCCCAAGATTTTGTGGAGGTCTGATGCCCACATAGATACTGCTTAGCAACCAAGAGCTTCTTTAGGAGAAAGCAAATCCTTTGCAGCCTGGGAGCTGGTTGCTCTGACTTCCATCCAGGAAGGAGGAGGAGACCTGAAACTGTACAGTGAGTGGCTCAGGGCTCATTCATCTCCAAGACGATACCAATGGCTTTGTACCTCACCCCATTATCTGTGTTGCTATCTGAACCAAGCACAGCTCAGAGCCAACCACTGCCTCGCAGACTTCTCTGGTGCTCTGAGGACATGAGGAATGCTCACTTCTTTCCTTCAGAAAATTTTTGCTTAAAGGTCTGCAACCAGAGTCCTGCTGTTAGAATCTATATTTTTCTGAGAGTCTGTCCAAAATTTATTAATTTCCTCAGCTCAGGCAGCATTAGCCTAGCCTTGAGGAACACTGGACATGAACCTAGTGGAAAGCTGGGGCCAGCTGAGGCTCAGTACTTGTTTGTCATCATGAGGATCTGTCCCTTCACCTATACAATTATCACAGGAGACCTGATGCATTTTTCAGAGTTCTAGAAGTGGCTTTGCAAAGAGACAGATGAAAGAAAGGAGAAATTGCTGAGCCAGTCCAGGAGTAGCAGTTATTTTCTAGTGAGTGAGGGGCACATCCAGAGGTGTCTGTCACAGTCCTGTCTGACACAGTCCTTTCAGACGATGCAGCTGCAGACCACTGGCAAAGAGATGTTTGTCCTGGGTTATTAGCACTGCCTAAAGTTGGACTCCCGTTGGTACCCTGAATCTTTTCTGGAGGATAAAGAATATGCCCTCTTTCTCTCTCCCTGTTATTGTACTTTTCCCAGCCATGGGAACAACACACTGTAAGAGGAGACAAAATGGAAAAAATATGCTGTGTTTTAAATGTTCTCTGTGTTAAAAGCTGACTCTAAATCTTTGATAGCACCTTCACTAACTTATCTCATGCTTCTCTCGTTTTTTCTGCCATTTTCATTGTCCTTTAATAGGTCCATTCTGATGTGGATTTACATTGCTTTGCATCTCCTTAGGGTCATTTCTCTAAATATTAAGAGGTTGCCTTGTAATTCCTTCTATAAATATTAAGGCAGTCTTAACCAGCATCTGATATGATCTGTGGCAACATTTTGGAGCTATTTTTGGGGCCACAGTCTTTAAGGATGGTGTGCAGACTTCACAATCATTTTGCTCAGGGAGATTCTCTTGTCCAATGAAATTTTAAATTCTGTAAGCTCACTGAAAAGCAATCTGGTACTTGATGTTCCTTGTGACTCCAGATTTTTTCCTTGTGCCAAATGTAAATGTTCCTTGCCATGTTATAAACAAGTGACATGCAGGAAGATCTATTTCTTTCCATTTTGCAGATACTTATTTACATCGTCGTGTCTCTGTACAATATCATCTTTGCATAAATCTGATTTGTAATCTATTTTTTCACAAGTTATTTTTCCACACCTCTAAACAGCAACTTTTCATTTTCTGTATGCTCCCCAGCTGCTATGCTCTTTTTGTAGTTTGGTTTTTTCCTGACATCTACTGACTAATACATGAAATAGAGACCAACTAGTACTGAGTCAAGAAGGGTATTTTCCCAGAATTCTTACTTGTGTTTACATGCTCCTATAAAATATATGCCTTTTGGTATAATAGTACAACTTATGATACAGTGAAACCTACAGACCCATTCCTGAACTACTGCTGCCATCCATTACTGTTCCCATCCTATGCATGTGTAACCGTGCATTCTTATCTAAGGGTATTTTCTCTTTTTCTTCAGGTAGGGTAGGGTCATTCTGGGCTCTGCTTCTGTCTTCTAACATTCTGACACTGCTGTGACTGTCCCCGGGCTCTGTTGTAGGTTCCTGGAACAGCATAAAAATCACTGAAGTTATTCTGAAATAGCAGTGGAGTCACAATTCCTTCTTTCATCTGGGTTCTTTGGAGATGAGAAACACATCTTTTCCAACTGTAAAAATTATAAATAATAGACTTTTTCAAGAATAAATTTAGTTTCTGGTCACCTATTTTCTGTAACAGGGCAATAAGTGGCAAGAAGAATTGAACTGCACAGAAACTTTTTGTCAGGACCGAAGACTGGGTGCATTTTTACCACTCACTTCTCTCTGCTTTTCTTCATAAGGGAAGGGATTTGAAGGATCTCAACCCATGATGTTATTGATGTCTCACAGCTCTTGACAAGCTCATTTTATTTTGCACACGTATGGCCTTCATTTGGGACAGTTGTGCTGTATTTGTTTTCAGAGAGAGAAAAAGTTATTTCCAAGAGAAAAATGGCAACTTTTGTTTTCCTTTTTGATATGTTGTATGAAGAGCAGCATAGTAGTACCAATACATTGTTCAGCTGAAGCTATACAATTTTGGAAAGGAATGAATGAGATTTCAAGAGGAATATCCTGTCAGTGGTATTGAAAGGGAAATATCTGTCAGTTCACTGGCAGTTCATCCACCTTTATGCTTTCATAGAGGTGCTCCATGTAGAAGGGAGAGAAGGAAAGATAATTTTTCAGCTCATATATGACTTTGCTATTTCTAAACCAGCCTGATCCTTCACATAAAATAAAAAAATCCTTATGGACAGAAGCCATTGATGCCCAACAGCTGGGATTAGCCAAATAATGATCCGGACATATCCTATTTCCTTCATCTATGCCACAGTCATGGGCTGGCACTGCCAATGAGGTCACTCTTCTGTGTGTGGCACCCAGGGTGTCTAGCTGTGCTAGCCATGGGTGAATATTTTTGGTGGAGCAAAAGTGGTCTTGAGGTCCTTTGTGTGCCTCAGTGGTGGGCACTTGCAGTTTACTTCATTCTTTGTCAGATGACAACAGTGATTTGTTTTTACCTGTCCTGAAAGACATGTAGGGTAGGATATGCAAGAGGAACACTTTGTGATAGTTCCAGAAGGAAAAGTATCCACAGGAGACTGTGGTAGTTTCATCCTCTTTTCTGTTAGTCATAGACGGAAAGAACTGAAGGGCAAATCTGTGACCAGATCCACTGAGCTGAGGACAGTAATTATGAACTGGGGGCCAGGACTTGCATCTGTTAAGGAAGTCTCTAATAGGCTTTGGTTGGTTCCAGCTGCTGTTATCTGAAAGACATTCGGAGTAAATTGTACTATTTAAGTATTTTGGTGTATGGTAATGTTTCTGAATGTGTTCCAGGAACAGTGGCAAAAAATATCTTCACTCTGTTAA
>VYZR01117509.1:0-23187 GCA_013400675.1 Oxylabes madagascariensis | reverse complement strand
GTGACCCTAGCCCGTGTTTAGCAACCAATTGGCGTAGCTCTGAAAGGATTTTCCAATTAAAGGGTATGTATTTGTTGGGGGTTTTCCCATTACCTCGTATAACTGGGAATGCTGCCATTGCTCCCCCCTCTGCTGCTAATCTTCTGATGATGGTGAATACATGGGTACAGAAATTAGTTCAGCCCCCTCTATATGCCCACATTCTATTGCTTTTTATTTAACCTCCATCTAGAAGATTACCGGGTCTCGAGTGGGGATGGTTTCTGCTTGGAACATCGATGAGGCTGGAGCTGGTGTCGGCAGGGTTACAGGGGCTTCCTCGGGTTGTTGGAATCTTAGCTGTAGGTGCGATGATGCCGTGGCAGCAGTAGGAGCGGGGCCGGGAGCGGGATCCGGCGCCATGGTGCTGGTGAGTCCTGCTTCCTGTGTTTTTCCAAGTATGATGTAGTGAACAATATCCGGGCATCTGTAGTGACGTCATATCGGGCCCCACTCCCCGTGTTGCAGCGGCAGGCAGGTGGGGCCAGCGGAGGTGGGACTGTGGGCATAGTTTGTGGGCTGAGCCAATCAGCTCTGGGCAGGGGCGGTCCGGGTGTTTCCATGGTGACGAGGGACGTGGGTGGCTCCGGTGGCGGGGGGGCGGTCCCAGTAGCCGTATGAGGCTGTGTCATGGTCACAGGCTGCCCGGTCAAAATGGCGGCGTGGTCCGACCCGGGACAGCAGCTCCGCGCAGCCACGGGGCGATTTAGCCCGGCGCAGCAGCCCTGCGGCGCGGGCATAGGGTGTTCTGGCGCCGCACATCTCGGCGCGGGCGCACCTTTGCCACTTACCGTGGTTCCGCCTGCCGCCGGGGCCCCGCCGTCCCCCACCGTTTCGCTGCGCAGTGGGGCCCTGCCATGTGGGGCAATTGCGTAATCAGGCTTGTTGTTGCCCGCCGCAGTTTGTCCGCCCGCCGGGGTACTGCCGCGTGGGGGGGTTGTTGAAAGCGGCTCACCAGGGAAAGGCGCTAGTGCAGGGGGCACATTCAGGGCGGCGCGGCCGCGCGGGGCGGCCATTTCGTCCGGCTGCCTCCTCCGCGGGCTTGGAAAGGTGCCCAACCCCGCCGCTATCTCCTCCGGCACCCAGTCTTCGCCATGTGCCCCGGTATTTAACAGTCTCATCAAGTCTAAAATAAGTTTCCAGGGCTTCATAACTTTGATTGCTTTTTCGTCGCCTCTGGAAGCTGCTTGAATTATAAATTGGCCAGTTTGCGCCCAAGTATTCCAGTCAAGGGCAGCCTCTTTAGTTGTGTCCAACCCATGGTTCTTAGTCCACATTAGTAAAGCTAACAATGCCTCTTGATCATATTCTACTTCCCATTCTTCTAAAAGAAGCGACCATACCTTAAAAATTGGTTGTTCCTCCACAGAGATCCATCCTCCCCATGGCTCCGGCAGTTGTTTTCTTCTATTTTCAGGGGTAAGTACAAAAGAATTCTGAATTTGAGCANCCCCGCCGCTATCTCCTCCGGCACCCAGTCTTCGCCATGTGCCCCGGTATTTAACAGTCTCATCAAGTCTAAAATAAGTTTCCAGGGCTTCATAACTTTGATTGCTTTTTCGTCGCCTCTGGAAGCTGCTTGAATTATAAATTGGCCAGTTTGCGCCCAAGTATTCCAGTCAAGGGCAGCCTCTTTAGTTGTGTCCAACCCATGGTTCTTAGTCCACATTAGTAAAGCTAACAATGCCTCTTGATCATATTCTACTTCCCATTCTTCTAAAAGAAGCGACCATACCTTAAAAATTGGTTGTTCCTCCACAGAGATCCATCCTCCCCATGGCTCCGGCAGTTGTTTTCTTCTATTTTCAGGGGTAAGTACAAAAGAATTCTGAATTTGAGCAGTTTTCTACTGCAAACAGCTCTGCTCGCTGTATTATTTCAGCTTTTCGCTGCTGGGTCAGGCTCTCTTCACCTCGGTTTTTTCTTTTCCAGCTTTTTCGCTGTCCTCTGTCTCCCTCTGCTCTGCTTGTGGGAAATGGCTGTTGTCCTCAAACGGGGTCACCACGTGTTATGTGGGTCATTGGTCAGAGACAGACAAACGACACGAACTCACCGAGTGTCATCAGCAAAACAGCCTGTTTTATTGTTCAGAACTTCTTTTTATCGGGAGTTTGAATTTCCTGGGCTCAGATAGCTGATTGGTTGGGATCTCTCTCCACCCAGATCTCTGGCCAGTGGTGTTTCTGCATCTAGGCTTGAACAGGGTTGGCTGAGGGTCCCCTGTATAGGTTTGAATCCAACCTATCCTTGCCTTGTCCGGGGACTTGTTTATCTGTTTTCTGTAACGAACCAGACTAGCCGAATTGGATTTGTCTTATGGCCAGATTTACCTTGTCCAGTTACAGACCAGCTGTACTGTGACAAGGTCCTGCACATGGATCGGGAAAATCCCAAGCACAAATACCGATTGGGTGGAGAATGGACTGAGAGCATCCCTAAGGAGAAAGAGTTAGGGATGTTAGTTGATGAGAAGCTCAACATGACCTGGCAATGTGGGCTTGTAGCCCAGAAAGCCAACTGCATCATGGGCTGTATCAAAAGAAGTGTGACCAGCAGGTCAAGGGAGGGGGTTCTGCTCCTCTAATCTGCTCGTGTGAGACTTCACCTTGAGCACTGCATCCAGCCCTGGGGCCCCCAACACAGCAAAGGTTCAGACCTGTTGGAGAAAGTCCAGAGAAGAGCCACAAAGATGATCAGAGGGCTGGAGACTTCCAGTACCTGAAGGGGGTCTACAAAAAAGACAGAGAGGGACTTTTTACAAGGGCATGTAGCAGTAGGACAAGGGTTAATGGCTTAAAAATGAAAGAGGGTAGGTTTAGATTAAATCTTAGGAAGAAATTTGGTGAGGGCGGTGAGGCCCTGACACAGGTTGCTCAGAGAGATGGTACAGGCCCAGTCCTGGAAGTGTTCAAGACCAGGTTGGATGGGGCTTTCAGCAACCTGGTCTAGTGGAAGGTGTCCCTGCCCATGGTTGGAACAAGATGATATTTAAGGTCCCTTCCAACCCAAACCATTCTATGATTCTTTGTTCCCCATGCTGTGTGAATTAGTGTATATGCACTTCAGAGAGGCACCTCAGCATACTGATTTTCCAGAAAGGGTTTTGTGGATTTCTCCATAATGATGACTTGTAAGCACTGCCTTGCTTACATGCAAGATCTTAGGGCATGGCAGCCTAAAGTGATTTTTGGAAACTTTCAGTTAAAACATCTAACTGGCAGAAACTTTATAAGGTTTTTTGTCTTTCTTCTTGTTCTTTATTGCTTCTGATATATTGAANCCCCGCCGCTATCTCCTCCGGCACCCAGTCTTCGCCATGTGCCCCGGTATTTAACAGTCTCATCAAGTCTAAAATAAGTTTCCAGGGCTTCATAACTTTGATTGCTTTTTCGTCGCCTCTGGAAGCTGCTTGAATTATAAATTGGCCAGTTTGCGCCCAAGTATTCCAGTCAAGGGCAGCCTCTTTAGTTGTGTCCAACCCATGGTTCTTAGTCCACATTAGTAAAGCTAACAATGCCTCTTGATCATATTCTACTTCCCATTCTTCTAAAAGAAGCGACCATACCTTAAAAATTGGTTGTTCCTCCACAGAGATCCATCCTCCCCATGGCTCCGGCAGTTGTTTTCTTCTATTTTCAGGGGTAAGTACAAAAGAATTCTGAATTTGAGCAGTTTTCTACTGCAAACAGCTCTGCTCGCTGTATTATTTCAGCTTTTCGCTGCTGGGTCAGGCTCTCTTCACCTCGGTTTTTTCTTTTCCAGCTTTTTCGCTGTCCTCTGTCTCCCTCTGCTCTGCTTGTGGGAAATGGCTGTTGTCCTCAAACGGGGTCACCACGTGTTATGTGGGTCATTGGTCAGAGACAGACAAACGACACGAACTCACCGAGTGTCATCAGCAAAACAGCCTGTTTTATTGTTCAGAACTTCTTTTTATCGGGAGTTTGAATTTCCTGGGCTCAGATAGCTGATTGGTTGGGATCTCTCTCCACCCAGATCTCTGGCCAGTGGTGTTTCTGCATCTAGGCTTGAACAGGGTTGGCTGAGGGTCCCCTGTATAGGTTTGAATCCAACCTATCCTTGCCTTGTCCGGGGACTTGTTTATCTGTTTTCTGTAACGAACCAGACTAGCCGAATTGGATTTGTCTTATGGCCAGATTTACCTTGTCCAGTTACAGACCAGCTGTACTGTGACAAGGTCCTGCACATGGATCGGGAAAATCCCAAGCACAAATACCGATTGGGTGGAGAATGGACTGAGAGCATCCCTAAGGAGAAAGAGTTAGGGATGTTAGTTGATGAGAAGCTCAACATGACCTGGCAATGTGGGCTTGTAGCCCAGAAAGCCAACTGCATCATGGGCTGTATCAAAAGAAGTGTGACCAGCAGGTCAAGGGAGGGGGTTCTGCTCCTCTAATCTGCTCGTGTGAGACTTCACCTTGAGCACTGCATCCAGCCCTGGGGCCCCCAACACAGCAAAGGTTCAGACCTGTTGGAGAAAGTCCAGAGAAGAGCCACAAAGATGATCAGAGGGCTGGAGACTTCCAGTACCTGAAGGGGGTCTACAAAAAAGACAGAGAGGGACTTTTTACAAGGGCATGTAGCAGTAGGACAAGGGTTAATGGCTTAAAAATGAAAGAGGGTAGGTTTAGATTAAATCTTAGGAAGAAATTTGGTGAGGGCGGTGAGGCCCTGACACAGGTTGCTCAGAGAGATGGTACAGGCCCAGTCCTGGAAGTGTTCAAGACCAGGTTGGATGGGGCTTTCAGCAACCTGGTCTAGTGGAAGGTGTCCCTGCCCATGGTTGGAACAAGATGATATTTAAGGTCCCTTCCAACCCAAACCATTCTATGATTCTTTGTTCCCCATGCTGTGTGAATTAGTGTATATGCACTTCAGAGAGGCACCTCAGCATACTGATTTTCCAGAAAGGGTTTTGTGGATTTCTCCATAATGATGACTTGTAAGCACTGCCTTGCTTACATGCAAGATCTTAGGGCATGGCAGCCTAAAGTGATTTTTGGAAACTTTCAGTTAAAACATCTAACTGGCAGAAACTTTATAAGGTTTTTTGTCTTTCTTCTTGTTCTTTATTGCTTCTGATATATTGAAAGGTCACTGTTGTATATATTTGCTTTTGGTCCATCTGTATGTTTTCACATAATCTTTTTCCCTTTGGAATCTAAGTTTGCAATCTTTTTGTACAAGTGTTATGTTGTATAAAGTATCTGCATTAAGCCTGTGGAGTTATCTTTACTCTTTTTGCAAGAAGAAATGCTCATAATGGACTTATCAAATAAATAATTATTGGTGCAATGCCTTAAGAAGAATGCACAGGAGCTCTATTGTTGAATTCTGGAACATGTGCCTGCTTTCTTGGATATTTTTGTTCTTCCTGTTTTGAATGTAAATGGGGAAAACCAGTTTTGCTTCTGATGACAGACTTGTGTGATTGATGCAATTCCGGTTAGCTAAATTTGCATTGTTCAGTGAAACTAATTTAATTTGACAGGATCTTGATTAGGAAGCAATAATTTCTTTTGAAAATCAACAATTGATCACTTTCAGCAGATAGGAATGGTGCCCTTTGTCTTGCATGGTTTGATCTGTTGATTCAAGTCCTAGTTAAATTCAAAAGTGAAATGTGAGTGGAATGGGAGAGAGTAGAGTAGCAGGAATAGATGTTT
Organism: Oxylabes madagascariensis; assembly: GCA_013400675.1. Classification (NCBI taxonomy): domain Eukaryota; kingdom Metazoa; phylum Chordata; class Aves; order Passeriformes; family Timaliidae; genus Oxylabes; species Oxylabes madagascariensis. The sequence continues at coordinate 17,464 of VYZR01117509.1, read as the reverse complement.
ATGGTTGACTCCAAAGTCCTCATTCAATTGGGTCTTTATTATCTTGGGTGGCATTTAAACAAAAAAAGAAAAAGGAGACATTTTGTGTTCTGAAGTATGGACTGTAAAAGCCAGCTTTTATTCCAAGACATATAGATTATAATCCATGTGCTCCCCTTTCCCCGCTGCTTTGTCCCTGTAAGACAAAGCAAAATTTATTAGCATACTATACACTGGCTGCTGGAATAAGACTGCAGTGGACATGAATGTCAGTCTCATAAGTGAAATTGGAGTTTAATAAATCATAGAATCATAGAATATCCTGAGTTGGAAGGGACCCATGAAGGGTCATTGAGTCCAACTCCTGACTCCACCCAGGGCAACCTAAATGTTGAACCAAATACCTAAGAGCAATTGTCGAAGCGCTTCTTGACCACCAACAGGATTGGGGTCATGACCACTTCTTTGGGGACCTTGTTCCAATGCTTGAGAACCCTCTTTGTGAAGAACTTTTTTGCAATATCCAAACTGAACTTCTCATGCAGCTTTAAGCCATTCCCTCATGTCCTATCACTGGACACCAGAGATAAGAGATCAGCACTTCCCTCTCTGTTCCCCCCACAAGGAAGTTGTAGAGAGCAATGCGATCACCCCTCACTCTCTTCTCTAAGCTGAACAAACCTGCTATCCTCATCTGTTCCTCATAAGTCATGCCCTCTAGTTCTTTCACTGTCTGTTGCCCTCCAGTGGACACATCCTAATATTTGTATATCCTTCTTATATTGTGGAGCCCAAAACTACATGTAGTACTTGAGGCAAGGCCATACCAATGCTGAACATAGTGGGACTATCACTTCTTTCAACACAGCAGCAGTACAACAAATCTGATATATGGGTTTGCGGAGTAACTTTCAATCTAGAATGATAATTTGATATGGAGTATGCTATTTAATTTGAGTTTGCATTTAGTTGTGATTAATGTGCATATACTCAAACACTTGAGGCAAAGTCTAAGTGGTTTTAGAGTTTAATTATTGATAGAAATTCATGGTAGCTTTTTTGTTACCATGGATATTCAACCTTATTTATTGTATATCCTGTCACTGTAACAAGAGGGATGTTAATAAGTTATAAGGGTGTGGAATTTATACTTTGCTTTTTATATTTTGTAACTGTGGGATTATCATTGTTACTTGATGTGAATGAGGTAGTGCTACATATGACAGACTAAGAAAATGGTTGGAGTGTGTGTCTTGGTTTGAAAGACAGGTCTGCTGAGGAAAGCAGGAGCCTCCCTTGGAATGGAAAATGTAACCCCCTTCCCTCTGAATTATTATAATTTTGAAATTAAGGGGCTTTCAGGCAAAGATATGAGAATAGGAATACCAGTTCTTTATTAGTATGTATAACAAGGCAAACAAACAACAACAACTATGGCAGCAACAACAAACAGAACCAGAAACTCAGAAACAGCCTTCTCAGCCGAATGCACTTTCCCCTTTGGTGTAGTAATGGTCACAGCCGGCAGGGGTGCTGGTGGCTCCTGGTGGGCAAGGCAGGTGTGATGAGTCCCCTGCAGCTGCAGGGGGCGCTCCAGTGCAAGCTCGGGGACCACGTGGTGTTGGAGGACTTGACCGAGACAGGAAGGGATGGAAGAAAGGCTTGCTTTACAAACCCCCAGGGGCAGCCGATCCCGGTGCCCCAGCAGGACTCTCGGAAGCAGCAAGCTGGCACAGCAGGAATGAGCAAAAACCCTGGGGTGGTGGATGAGATGTATCAGAAGCTCCGCAGCTGTAGTGGGAGCTACAGGATGTCTGAGCAGGCAGGGAGTGCGGAGCTACAGCATAGCGAAAACCCAGAGCAGTGCCGAAGAAGCGGCAGGGGTGGGGTGGCGGCTGCCCAGCTCCAAGCATGGCAGGTGTTATAAATGAGATAGCCAATTCTTAATAATAATGANTAGAGTGATTAGTTCTTTGTCTTTTGCAGAGGACCCTCGGAGGCCCTTGGTATTTGCTTTTATCACAATTTCTTATTTCTATATTTACACGAATTATTCCTAATATTTATTACAGCAGGGAAAGGCGGGCTCGGGATCCTGGGGTTTTCCCCTGAGGCACCCAAGCAGATGGTGAAAAGTCCCTTTTTTAGTGAGGTAGGGTGTTAATAAGGTCCCAGTTCAGTGGCTGCTCTCACAAGCAGAGGCTCACCCCACGGCAGAAGCAGCAGGACCGGGCTAGGCTATGGCGGCAGCAGCAAATTCCCTCCTCCAAGCAGCTGCTCCGACTGTCCTCCTCCGAAGCTGAGAGAGAGCAGAGCTAGCAAGGAGTTGCCCCAGCCCCTTTTAATAGCCCAAATCTCAAGGTATCTCTGCCCCTTCAAAAGATACCTCAGATAAGAAGTGCAGCCAGATGCCTTCCTCTCCTGAGCTTGACCACTTCTTTTGTCTCAAGTACCCAGTCGTTACTGTTTCCTAGCAACTTATGGGAAAAAATTCTATGAGGAAAAAAGAAACAAAAGGAAAGATCCTAACCCCCAACAGTGTGTTGTAGAAATACTTATTTCTTTAAAGAAAAATTAAATTAAGTGTTGCCTTGTGTCAGAATGATTATAATTCTTGAGAGCCTTATTCTGTCAGCTTTATCCATGCTAGGGCCTAGCTTCTTGCCTGATGATCCCATTAGCTCCAGGGGAGTTGTGGGTAGAGTGAGGGTCCAACTGATTGAAAAAGTATGTCCTAGGCTTGTTCAGACTTGAGAATGTCATCTCTCACACTGCTGACTGGTTACAGATCAGTCTTCCATTATGTGACCTAAGAAGAAAAAGATTTATATGTATAGTTTCTATTCCCACTGTTGCAGAATCAAACTTTGACAATAGTTTAGATCACCAGTGCCAAGGTGACTAGAACTGAAGAAAATGTAACAAATTATACGAGGTCTGTACCTTGGACCTATGAGAGCAATAAAGTTAATAAATTGTAAGGGATGGAAACAATTTATTGGTGATATTTTTGTCCTCTTCATCTGGATATGGTCTTGATTCAGCTAATGGGCTGAATTTTTTAAACCCCCTCCCACATTCATTTTCTAGAGACTATAGGGGAGGTTATATAAAGTATATATGTACTCTAGAGGAATGCTTTTTTGTAAATGGAAGATCATTTTTCATTCTTATGTAATTTTCTCTGTCAATGCAAGTTGAATATGGCTCCCTCTAGAGCCTATGCTCTTTGCAATCTCTCTGCCTTTTTTTTTTTACTCCATGTTTTAATATGAAGCACACCAGCTTAGCTCATGTGTTGTATATGAGTTATCCCCTGCATCACACCATGTTACCCAGGTACTGAACCACTGGGGCAAATTGTAGATGGTCCTTTCTGCTTAACTTTGTTGCACTCAGGACTGCACCTCTTTGTGTCAATTTAATATTTTTTCACTTTATATAAGGCTGAAAGAAGTACTCAGGCTCACTTACTCTTTCCCTCTTCCCTTTTATTAACTGAAGAGAAACATCCCCCTTCTAACTTTGCCAAATTATTTAGAAGACTAAATTGAAGACACTTATCTTGAAATGAGCTGTTGGAGCAGACTGTTTATACAAGTGAAAGAAATGGTAACATAAGAGTATTTGGTCTGGTCTGCAAGGAAAAGATTGTTGAGATTTTTTTACATGTGGAATATTGGTTCTAATATAAAAAAAAAGTTGTTTAAGAGGCTCCAATTTGCACATCAGTATTTTAGTGCAGTAGGGACAGTGGCATATTTTAAATGGGGAATATGTTTTTTTTTACACTGTTGCTAAAATAAATTTGGTATTAGATTCAGAGCTATGCTGTAATCAGTTTGAGGTAGAATATTCCATGCACATGGTAAAGATTTTCTGACCAGTGCTCATCCTGTGAATCCAGAATAAGCTGTTAATATTTATCCATCAGTTGGTGGACGAGTGAGTCGGGAATTAAATTATACACGGCAGAAGATTGGAGAAGAAGCCATGTTTAACCCTCAGCTCATGATTCAGACTCCACATGAAGATGGTGCCAATGTACTAACAATAGAAGCACTCAGACAGCACCTTGACTCTGCATTTCAGGCCAGCAGAGTAGATGTTTATATGTACAACAGGTAAGGAGAAAAGCAAAACTTTTCTTGATCTTCTGTAACAGTTAGAAAGTGGACAGATATTTCCTTGCATATATTTTTAATGGATAGCACTTCAGAATCTTTCCATTAGAACTGTTTTGATTTGAATGTCAATAATTACCGATGCTTCAAATTGTCATGATAGCAGTGACCAGTTGACTTTTTAACAAATAAAATGATGTAGGAGGTATTGGATGAGATTCTAAAAATGCACGAGCAGTGCTACAGTGTATAGCATTTTTCTTGGTAAAGGAGTGATAACTTTGGTCTTAAAAATGAGACTTTATTGATGGGATTTCTAGCAATGAAAAGCCTTCCAATAGTTTGGGTTTAAAGAGAAAATGAAAATGGAAGAGAAATGCCAGTGGATAGAATTACTGGGCTATTTAATAATATAGTAATAGCAACATAATAATCTAATGATTTCTTTTCTCCTACATGCATGAGTCAGAGCTAGTCTGAGCCTGAAGCTGACTTCTTTCTTGTGTCACCAAGTGCCATCTTGATTCACAAGTGGGCTCACAGAAAGCCACATTTCTGTCCCTTTTAGTTGTGTCAACTAGCTTATTAATCCAAAAGTAGCTCCATTATTTTAATGACTTTTACAGAGACTGGTATAAATTGAATAAATATTTCTAGTTATATCTACAAAAAGAAAGACCTTTTGTATTTTGTAAAGTTGTGGTATACCTACATTGAATAAAATTTCTTTCTCAGTGATTTACTACTTGAGGCCACCATGTCTATATAAGTTCCAGTTTTAATGTATGTTACATTTTAAAAATAACTTTTCAGTAATTGTTAAAGAAAAAACCTTGTTCTTTATTACAGAAAATGGAAATTGGAACACTTATGTTATAAATCAGGAGAACTCATCACAGAAGCAGGGTACATGGACCAGGTAGGCATAACAGGCATTTGATTATAAGCAATTTATATTTTCATGATTCAGCTTGTGTTGTTTATATCATAGTGAAATTGTTTTTTTTTTCCCTTTTCTGACCTTGGCAGATCGTAGAATATCTTTATCCTTGTTTAATCATCACTCCTTTGGACTGCTTCTGGGAGGGAGCAAAGCTACAGTCAGGAACTGCCTATCTATTGTAAGCATGCTGTTTTTATAGCTTTCCAATTCATAGTTTTAATAGTAAAATTATGCATGATTTTGAGTTGTATCCCAATGCTTATTCAGATTCTTGTTTAACCAAAAAATAATAATTAAAAATAATTTTATTGGGTTTGTGTGGCCAGGTTTTGGTAGCAGGGGGATTACAGAGGTGGCTTCTGTGAGAAGCTGCCTGAAGATTCCTCCGTGTCCAGCAGAGCCAATCCCTGGTGGTTCCAAGATGGATGTGACGCTGGTCAAGGCTGGACCATTTAGAAATGCTGGTAATGCCTCTGTGATAACATATTTAAGAAGAAGAAAAAAGCAATTCTTGCACAGTGGTAATTGTGGTCAGAGTAGAGTGAGGTGAGAATATGCAAAAGGAACAACCCTGCAGAGACACCAAGATCAGTGGAGAAGTAGGGGCAGGAGGTGCTCCAGGCACCAGAGCTGAGATTCCCGTGCAGCCCATGGTGAAGCAGCTCTGCCCTTGCAGCCCATGGAGGAACACAGGGATGCAGAGATCCATCTGCAGACCCTGGAGGAGCCCACATTGAAGCAGATGGATGCCTGAGAGGAGGCTGTGACCCTGTTGGAAGCGCGTGCTGGAGCAGGGTCCTACCAGGGACCTGCAGACCCATAGACAGAGGAGCCCATGCTGGAGCAGGTTTCCTGGTAGGATTTTTGACCCCATGGGAGACTGACACTGGAGCCTGAAGGACTGACCCCATGGAAGAGTGACCCACATTGCAGCAGTTTGTGGAGAACTGTTGCCTGTGGGATGGACTCATGCTGGAGACTTTTGTGGAGAATTGTCTCCCATGGGAGGAACCCCACAGTGGAGCAGGGGAATGACTCCTCTCCCTGAGCAGTGACAGCAACAGTGTGTGATGAACTGACTGTAACCCCTATTCCCTGTCTCCCTGTGCCACTGGGGGAGGAGGAGGTAGAGCTGGGGAGGAGAAAAGGGTGGAGGGAAGGTCTTATTTTACTTCTCATTTTCCTGCTCTGATTTTGTTGTTAATAAATTCAATTCATATCTCTAATTTGAGTCTGTTTTTCCTGTGACAGTATTTGGTGAGTGATCTCTCCCAGTCCTTATCTCAACCCATGAATCCTTCATTATAGTTTCTNTTAATCTGTGCAGGCGTTTTCTGTTATTTATGCAAGAGTTAACATTTGAGTTATTGTTTCTGTCCTGTTTGCATGTCTCTGTGAAAGCAATTTGCAATGGCTATCTCCTAACGNTCATTTTCCTGCTCTGATTTTGTTGTTAATAAATTCAATTCATATCTCTAATTTGAGTCTGTTTTTCCTGTGACAGTATTTGGTGAGTGATCTCTCCCAGTCCTTATCTCAACCCATGAATCCTTCATTATAGTTTCTCTCCCCTGTCCAGCTGCAGAGGGGAGTGATAGAGAGGCTTTGGTGTGTGTCTGGCATCCAGCCAGGATCAACTTGCTATAATAGTAAAATAAATTGTAGTGTCTTTGCAAAAAAAATGTGCATGGATTTTTTTTTGATTGAACAAAGATTTTTCATTTTTTAAAAGATGATTTGTATGCATCAATTTACATCCTGTGTCATTACTTCTCTTGTTTTGTTGGCATGCAAAAGGAAATATAAATTCTGAATTCAAGCTTTTTTAAATGTATGCTTTTTTGGAAATAACCTTTTTCCTTCTTTTTTTTTTTCCCTCCCCTCCAAACTACAAAATATTGTCTGGCAAATTTATTTCTAAGACAATTTAGGTCTCTTGGGTAAATACTCAAGTCTTCCTAAGTAATAAAACTCAAATCCTTTGCTTATGAGATCATTAAAGGAAGCAAATATGTGTGATATTGTGTCCTGGATCATTCAAAGAGTTAACTGTTAATCTGTGCAGGCGTTTTCTGTTATTTATGCAAGAGTTAACATTTGAGTTATTGTTTCTGTCCTGTTTGCATGTCTCTGTGAAAGCAATTTGCAATGGCTATCTCCTAACGTTTAGTGTACAGTTTTAGATGGGGAGATAAGGGGGGTTGCATTTTCTGGTTGGGAGATTTCAAATAAAGGATTAAGCCTGTTTAAGCAAATACGCTGTGGTTTGAATTGCAGAATAAGGCAACCAAAAGCCTTTGTAGTCTGTCAACATCACAAATTCAAAAATTGGGGGGTGGGAGATGTGACAGTGATAGTGATGACAGCCATGGTGGCAGGAAATCTTGATGGTTGATAGTCAAGCAGCCAGGGCATTTGCAGGAGCACAGAATTGTTATAGATAAAAAACGACCAGCTATATTGATTGATTACATTTGGAAGATGATTATTAGACCAGCAAAAAGTAATCTGATACTATGTGAAAGGATTTCTTTGCTGAGCCTCCTCCCTTTTTTCCCCTCTCACCTCCCTCCAAATTCTTTGAAGCAGCAGTTGGCTGCTTTTTTGTTATTTAGGTGCTTGATGGTTTGTTTTACTTGGTTTGTAAATTAAATTATTTTTAACATGGGAATGTTCCCTTTCATACAGTAAATCAGTATGTAAGTACTGACTATTTTTGTTAAAATCACCACAGGGCTACAAGAAAAGTATGCATAAACAAATATAATTAAAACATGCATTTCATTTTATGAAACAACCTTACCAGAAAGGGTTATAACTTGTAACAGAAAACAACTTCAACATCTGTACAAATACAAATTAAAAAATTATATTTCAATACTTATTTTCTCTCTTTTTTTGTCATTTTCCCCTGATTTTTTAAATAGAGGGAAACCTCCTTTGCAGTGGATCAACTTTGACCCCTTAGAGTTCTTAGAAGAGTTAAAAAAAATAAATTACCAAGTGGAAAGCTGGGAAGAAATGCTGAAAAAAGCAGAGGTTGGTCATGGTTATATGGATCGACCGTGTCTGGATCCTGCTGATCCTGATTGCCCAATCACAGCTCCCAACAAAAATTGCACCAAAGTAAGTTTGTTTACCTTTATGTAAATCTTTTCAAGGGAGGCTCTGTATGTGTGGTGAGAGAAAAGGGTACTATTCCCTTCCAAGTAATATATATTTTATGTTCTTCAGTGATTTAATTATTTGGTTTCTATTATATACCATTAGCCCAGGGTAACTAACTTTCCTTCAGCCTGTGATGCAATATTAATCACACATATTTAGAGTGAAATTACAGTTCTCACCTACTGGCTAAGTGTGGCAATGTGGACACATTATTTCATCAGGCAACATGCCTCAGGCAGATACTCCTGGAATATAGCTACTGCTGTACACTGACACTGCAGCAAGGTCTTCCTTCAAGTAGGGCCAGTTTTGTTGATCCAAATTTATATCTGTTTCTCAGTCACTGTGGCTTTGGTGAGGTTGCTATCTGGTGACCAAGTATCAGGCTAGTTTGTCTACTTCTGTTTATTGAACATTTCTCTTTGTAGACTTCCTAGATGATCTTCAATATCTGTTACTTCAGTATACTAGGTGTTGATTTAGGATTTTTCTTAAGTTGTGTAACTGATGAATTGCTTTAAAACTTTTTTCTAGCCTCTTGATGTAGCTCTAGTTTTGAGTGGTGGATGCTATGGACTGTCAAGAAAATACATGCATTGGCAGGAGGAATTGATTATAGGTGGTACAGTCAAGAATAGTTCTGGTAAACTTGTCAGGTAAGCAAACAAATGTTTACAGAAGAATTTTTAATTTTTCTTTGTTAGAGTTTGGGATTTTTTTGGCTGAGGGACGGATCATGCAAAATCAACTGTCTTTTAAAGTCTGTGAATGATGTATATTATGAACCCGGGCATAGGAGGACATCCCTGATGAGGACAAAATTTAAAACAGTGATTGTTAAACAGTTGTTTAAATTTAAGGAGGTGTCATTGGTTCCTACTGCAAACCTAAAAATTATAGTGTACATTTCTCAGAAATAATTTTTTTTCCTGACTACTTTGTTGTTTAGAGTGTATGTATAAAGCATTGAACAGTATTTAAAATAATGAACAACTTTGTGTTTTTGAAATATGATCAAAGGAAAAAATGGGGAAATATAACTTTGGTAATGTGACCACTCATTTGATTTTTATCGGAAAACCAAAATCTCCATTGAACTGTTTGTTTATGGTCAATACAGAGAAAAGTATATTCTTTATGTCACTGTATCTTGAATACATTTTTGACAAAATAAAACCCTTTGTTTCAGACTTCTTGAAGTCATGGAACACTGTACTTCAGGGGGAAACCCCTTGAAAGAGAACTGTGTTTAAAAAAAGGACGTATAAAAACATTATTTAGATGTATACACTGAATCCAAATTTATATTAAACTAAAATAATTCTTGCATATTTAATACAGATAATTCTTACTAGAACTTTTTATATGGGTTTTTAGGTTTTTTTCCATTGACATTAAATACTGAAAATGTATTTAGTGTTTTCTAAAAATAGCCAAAGAATTTATTCTTGGTGAAAAATTAAATAGTTCCTTAAGCTTCTAAAACTGTTGAATACAGTTACATACTGTGTAAATTTACAGTGGATAATTATTGCCTTTTGTGTATTGTTTGCTGTTTGTCAGGTGTTTGGAGTTTAGTCTGGCATTTCTCTCCAAGGTATGAAAAAGACCAAGGTCTTCAAATGACAAATTGCCAACAGCATTTGCAAGATCTTATAGGAATAACTGTTCCTGTGTCCTTCTCATAGCAATCTATCTGTCAGTCATGATCATTATAAGTGATTTTTAGGGCTACATTCTTTGCTCCTGAAACTGCTCCTATTGAAAATAATGGCAAAATACTCACTAACTTCAGTGAAATATAGACTTAACATCAGTACTATATAGACTAGTACAGCTTTACCAGATACATGGTAGAATAATTATACTCTGTTCAATTTTAATATCAACATGTGGCCTATAAAATCAAGAATTTGTTCAAGCTCATATTTGGCTTTCATTTGAGCCTTTATAAAGAGAAAAAACATTTCTTGAAAATGCTTATTTTAATGCCTCTTTCTCCTCTCTCTTCTCTCCCTGTTGTAGTGCTCAGGCTTTGCAAACCATGTTTCAGTTAATGACTCCTAAGCAAATGTATGAGCACTTCAAGGGGCATGAATATGTTTCACATATCAACTGGAGTGAGGATAAAGCAGCAGCAATTCTGGAAGCCTGGCAGCGGATGTATGTGGAGGTAAAACAGACAATAACCTAGATGTCTTGCTATATAACTTTACTAAGATCCACTACCTTTGGTTGTGGCTTTTTATATCATTTTCTCAATGAAAATGCTTAAACTAAAACTGAGTGTTGTGTCCTGGTTTTAAAGTTATCCTTATGCTGTAATGTGCTGGTTTTGCATTAATTGACATTTGGTGAGGAGGGAAGAAGCCACTACGGAAATGATTTTTCTAAGAGAAGCTGCTAGCAGTTTCCTCCATGCCTGACAAAACCAATCAGTGGCTAGTTTGAATACTGACATCTTGTTAAACCTATTAAAGAGTTGAATATGCCTCTGAGATTCACATTTTAAGACTAACAAGCCCGAGAAAACTCTCTCTTCTTCCAGCCTGAAAACAGGTAACAGGCCGGCCCGGCCTCCTCCATGTGGCTGGGCCAGGCAGGGTGGGCCCTGCCGAGGGGCCGGACCCCTTCCCAGGGAGCCCACTGGGCCCTGTCCCAGATGGGCTGGGCCCCAGCGGCTGCCAGGCAGGGGAAGGGGAGGCTGAGGGGCTCCAGCCAAGGCAGGGCCGGGCCATGGCTGTTAACATCTTGCCACCAGGCCAGTTCCCCCCAGCGCTGTCAGGCCGACCCGTGGCTGGAATTAAATGTAGTACGGGCCCTGAGACCAGCCATGCGGCCAGAGTGGCTGCTGCTGTTCTGGCCGGGCCCCCTGAGATCTTGGCATAGCCCCAGCGGAGCCTGAATCTATCACCGTGATTTCTTCGGCCACCACCCGGCAGAAAACCGTCATGACCATCTGCAGGCCCCAGGCGAGATATTAACTCTCTCACTGCACAGATGAAACTTGCAAAACATCGATCCTCTCTCGAGTGAGAGAAAAAGACAGAGTGAAGACATGTAGAGAAACAACATGAAGACACCAAGGTCAGTAAAGGAGTCAAGTCCCAGATGGGAGGAGAATGAGAAGATGCCTTAGTCTTAGGCTGAAATTTTTTTGTAAGGCCATGGTGATGGACTGTGATATACTAGAATATCCCTTTAATTCATGAAAGAAAGCATGGGGGAATAGTGTTCAAATTGTAGACATGAGCAAAGGCATTCGTGCTGAAGCAAGTAAATGTTGAAGTAGCTGTGATCTCATGAGAAGCTTGAACAGAGAGAGAGAGATGAGAGTGATGAAGACCCTTTGCCCCCAGGGAAAGAAGAAGAAGACCTCTGTTCCCACAGATGAAGATGACCTCAGAGATAGATGAAGAGAACCTTTGCTTTGAACAGCTCATCCTTAAAATAGTACCCCATAAGTTTGACATGGTCCATGAACGCAGCTGTGGGAAGGCTGCATGAGATGGGAGGGACTTCACAATTGCAGATTTCCAGGTGGCTGCTATTTGTGAAAATTGAAGCCACAAAAGAACTGTTTCTTGTGGAGAAGTCTCCATGACAACGAGAGAGACTCCTCTCCCTGAGTGAACTGATGAAAGACTATGTTAGAGGTGGTAAACTGACCTAAGTCCCAGGTTTTGTCTCTGTACATTGTCAGTGGGAGAGAAAGAAGGTTGTGGGGGGAAGAGAAGTGTTCTGAAGGTTTTATTCTGATTCTCATTTTCTTTTCCTTCTTTCAGTTCAGTTTAAATAAAGTTTTCTTTATACTCTTTAGAGTTTTGAGCCTACTTTGCTCTTCTCCTAATCCTATCTTACAGCAGAAAAGGAGTAAGTAATTCTAGTGGGTGCCCTGGCATTTTAGCCAGCACTCAACCCATCACATGTAACAAACTATTTTAAAAGGCTGATTTCTTTTTTTTTTTTTTTTTAATTAAGAAGCTGCTTGCTTACTCACATATGAGAAGCCATGAAGGTTTTACTGTTTGCTGGACCTTGGATTAAAGGCAAAACTCATCTCATATAACAGCAAATCAATGACAGAGTTATGGAAAGAAGAATGTTTTGAATAAGCTGTGAATAGTGGCTTTTAATGAAGATGCAAATTCTTGTTTGATAATCAGTAGCTTGCAGGAAATAATTACCAAAAATATTTATTTCATGTAGCCTCAGTGAAATCTCTGTGAAAGAGTGTGTGCTTTAATAGGAACATTAAGGCAAATGTAGTTGATTTCAGATGTGCTGTAGAAGATGATAATGGGCTTTTTTCTTAGCCACACTAAGTTTTATTTTTCTTTCTGTAGGTTGTTCATCAAAGTGTTGCACAAAACTCTACTCAAAAGGTGCTGTCCTTTACTACAACTACCCTGGATGATATTCTAAAGTCATTTTCTGATATCAGTGTTATCAGAATAGCTAGTGGCTACTTACTAATGGTAAGAAATTAAATTCTATTTAATTGACTTCACTAGTATACCAGGGCTCAAATGGCTGCCTTCTTGTTACCAGTCAACAGTACAGAACATTTTCAGAATACTTGAAATAAAAATTGCAGTTTGTAAACATTTGCCTCGGAGTTGTCACCTATTCCTCTATGTAACATCTCTGATATGTCTGTTCTGTTTAAAAACCCTTGTAGCCTATGTATGTTGTGGGGGGAGATAGCCAGTAGAGAAGGATCCATTCTAATCCAATCCTTGCTTTGCTTTCAGCTTGCCTATGCGTGTTTAACAATGCTGCGGTGGGACTGTGCAAAGTCTCAGGGTGCTGTGGGGCTGGCAGGAATCTTCTTGGTTGCTCTCTCAGTGGCTGCAGGACTGGGTCTGTGCTCATTGATTGGAATTTCCTTTAATGCTGCCACAACTCAGGTATTAAGGAACCAAAAGTCTGCTGCTAAATTACAAGAACTTTGTTAGTAAATAAACACATCTGAATCAATATTTGAAGAAAAACATAAGCTGAGAAAGATACAAGTAAATACAGAAAATTCAAAATACTTTCTCCTATCTACTAGCTCACGCTGTGAGAAAATAAGAGAACATGCTGCCGAATGATTTTAAGAAAAAGGCAGATATCCTGCAGTTTGTTTAATTATGTAAGATTCTAGGATATTTGTTTTTCTGTCTCAATATGAGTGCAAGTATCCAGTTGTACACAAAAAAATGCAAGTTTTGCCCTTACATCCGAATACATCAGCATGTTCAACTCCTGATAATATTTTGAAAATAACTTGAAATATTATCTGTTATTCTTTGCCTACCAAAAACCTGAATTAGTTTTAGTGAGGTTTTGTACTTGTAAATGGTGTAGTGCAAGTTTCTCATTAATTTTTCAGAATGAAAGTTAGTAGCTGTATTGCATCATATTGATTTTCATTTTAGCCTTGGAGTTCTGTTCAGAATGAAGTGTGAAGGTTATTTTGATTAGCTGGCTAATGACTAGCTTAATGGTAAATCCTAAGGATGATATAAAAATGTTACTGCTTTTTTTGCTTGTTTTGTTTCTTCCTGAAGGTTTTGCCTTTTCTTGCTCTCGGAGTTGGTGTAGATGATATATTCCTTCTGGTACATGCATTTAGTGAAACAGGGCAGAATAAGAGAATTCCATTTGAGGTAATGAAAAAATGGGGTGTTGGGGGGACAATAAAAGAATAAAGTAAAAGAAAAAGCCTTGTAGAGGAAAATATACCTAGAATTAGTTAGTAATGATTTTTTAGAAAATCTTTTGTTCTAGAGATCTTTGTCCTAGAGCCTGTTGTTTTTTCCTTTTATTTATAATTACCCATGACATTCACATAGTCACATTATGAAATCTAAGATCCTCCTCATTTTTATAATCTTTTCCTTTTGTTGACATTTTTGTCAGTCCAGAGTTTCATATCCAAAGTACAAATCATTTAAAAGCGATATATATTTGTCAGTTTTGTTTTGTACAAGCAATGTCTTCCATGTGCTCTTTCCAGTTGGTTTGGCATGCAGGCAATAAAAACTCATTGTGCTATAACCTTCATATGGTTCAAAATAACCTACTGCATTGGGAAAGGGTCCTGTGTTTGATTCTCTCTGGCTTTTGTGTGGTTCCTGGGATTTCTGTTCATTGGGTTTTTTTCTTATATGCCTCTTTAAGACATTATGTATCTACACTGTTAATGCATGTTTATTTTCAATGAAAAATGTTAAGAACAACAAGTGACTACACTAATGCAAAACACATCCTACTTAATTGATGTATCTGATATATCAGTATTCATTTAGCTTTGACTTTTAAAGCCAGTGTCATCTTTGATAATGTTTGCTACCCTTCAAAAAGGTAAGCACTTAATACATTATCTGCTTTTCTCCTGGACAGTGTACTTAGTATATTTTTTACTCTTACAAACTCTCAAATGCATACTTTTATTCAGAATTTCCTTGTAATAGTTTTCACTGTTACCATGTTATATCTGTAGGATGATCCCTTCATTTGTAGGACATTACCTTATTTATTTGACTTTGTTTTGCAGGACAGAACAGGTGAATGCTTGAAGCGAACAGGAGCAAGTGTAGCCCTTACATCTATCAACAATGTTACTGCTTTCTTTATGGCTGCCTTAATCCCAATTCCTGCTTTACGAGCATTTTCACTCCAAGTAAGTTTTAATGTTGTTTTGTTAGCTCTTGTAGATAGTGTCATTGTGAAAATGAATGATAATGTTAAAGACCATGTTCAGTGCTTCTGCAGTTCACTCAACCAATATGGGATCACTGTTAACTATAGTTCTTGGTGATAACCAACTGCTTTCTCCTCTTGATTCTACTCCTTCCATTTCTCACACCTTGAGTGTTTCACATCCTGTTCATAGGTGAAAGAATATCCTGCCCCATCCCAACTAAGTTGAGTGCAAAAACCAAGAAGTATGCAACTAAGCAGAAACAAGTCTCTGGCAAGATTTGAATTCTTAAGGCAGTCTAGACCAGTACTCTGTACTCTAGTTTACACCATCACATTCCTAAGTAGAAATTTATTTCTTTCATTGAGGCTTGTCCAATTTGCTGCTATTACAAACCATAACCTAAGTTCAATGATAGCAGCAAAAATGCATTTGCCACATTAATAATTACTGCCGCAGTTTGTACTGACCTGTTCCCAATGTAATTTTAGCAAAATGTTGGCGAAAAATTCACCAAGAATTTTCTGTTATGTTCTGTTTTGAGAGAAAATGTGATTTTTCTGTGCTGAAGCATGTATTTCCTGACAGCTGGTAAGTGAGCCTACCAGGGGAGGTGCCTCACTGGACCTACTGTTTATAAACAGAGAAGGGCTGGTGGGAGATGTGGTGGTCAGAGGCTGTCTTGGTCTCTTGGTTTGAAAGACAGATGTCTGCCAAGGAAGACATGAACCTCCCTTGGAATAGAAAATGTGACCCCCTTCCCTCACAGTTGTTATGACTTCGAAATTATGGGGCTTTCAGGCAAAGATATGGAAAAGGAATAACAGTTCCTTACTAGTATGTATATGTACAACAAGGGCAGCAACAACAAACAAAACCAGAAACCCAGTAACAGCCTTCTCTTGGCTGTCAAGCACCTTCCCCTTTGTTGTAGTTATGGTCACAGCCAGCAGGGGCACTGTTGGCACTGGGCAGGGCAGGTGCAATGATTCCCCTACAGCTGCAGGGGGAGCTGCAGCGTGAGTTCAGTTGCATCTCCCTCATGTGATAATGGCAGGCGGGTTGGATGGCAAAAAATGGGCTGCAGCAGGAACCTTGGAGCGGTGGCTGGGATGGCAGAGGCAGGAACACCCCCTGGAGTGGCAAACAAAATGTAACAGAAAACTCTGCAACCTTAGCAGGAGCTGCAGGGCTTGGGTGGATATGGGGTATTGGGTTAGAGTGTAGCAAGAAAGCCCAAGGTAGTGGCAGAAAGCAGCAGGGTTTGGCAGCGGCAGCCGGGCTTCTCCATAGCAGCTGCCACACGCAGCTGGGGAAATGCACCCCCTGGGAAGGGGGACAGGGTCAGTGTTCCGGGTTTTCCCCTGAGGCACCCAAAAAGATAGTGAGGGTCCTTTCCAGTCAGATCAGATGTTAATAAGGTCCCAGTTCAGCAACTGTTCTAATGAGGAAAGGCTCACCCATGGTAGGAGAAGCAATGGGAGGACAAACACTCCATAGTGGCAGCGAATCCTCCGGGCAGCAACTGCAGACCGGCTGTCCCTCCTCCGATGCTGAGAGAGAGCGCTAGAAGCTGCACCCAGCCCCTTCCCCCCTGCCCAAAATCTCATGGTAACTGCCCTTCCCAAGAGAAAACCCCTCATATAGGAGAGTAGCCAGCTGCATCCTTCCCCCTCCTCCTCCTCCCAGACACATCTTTTGTTCTCTTAAGTATTGGTAGTTATTTTCTCTTAGCACCAGATGGGGCAAAATGCCATGAGAGAAAGAAAAAAAAGGAAAAATTCTAACCTCCAACACTTGGGCATAGCTACCAGGAAATTATAGTTTTCGATTCTTGGTGAAGTAAGGAAGGGGGTCAGGAAGCCACTACTTAGGACTTATGGAGGGCAGAATTTGGCCTGTTCAAGACAGTGGTTCAGACAGTCCCTTGGGAAACAGTTCTTACAAACTAAGGGGTCAAGGAAGTCTGGACATACTTTAAAAAGGAAATCTTAAAGGCATAGGAGCAGTCCCTCCCTATGTGCCAAATGATGAGCCAGCAGGGAAGAAGAGTGGCTTGGCTGAACAGGGAGCTTTTGCTGGAGGTCAGGCTAAAAAAGAGAGTTTATGACCTTTAGAAGAAGGGGCAGGCAACTCAGGAAGAGTACAAGGATGTCATTAGGTCAGGCATGGAGGGGGCATTGCTGGGAACAGCAAGGGCAATTTAAACATCTCTAAAGGAGCACATTAAGGAAGTTTGGCAGGCAGGGTGAGCAGGCAGAGCTCCTCTCTAACCATCTGGAAGGAGCCAATAGAGGCAGGTAAACAGACTCAGTGGCTAGTGGAAAAGATCATAAAGACATCCTTTCATTCCCAGCCTTATTAGCATACTAGCATAAGCTTCCTCAGTTATGGTGTTGACATGCTATAAAGCTCAATCCCCTGTAGCTGCTGGAGTCACTCACCCAGCCATGTCAGAGGCCTCCAGCCAGACAGACCTGGTGATGGTAAATGCAGCTCTCCAGGTATAGTAGTTTGAGTGTCCACCAGAATCGTTTACTCTTTTTCCTGCTACTGTGA
>VYZR01117507.1:44189-60871 GCA_013400675.1 Oxylabes madagascariensis | reverse complement strand
AGAGGAGTTCCTCATATACCACATGGTTGTGTTTGCATTCAGGGGGATGCAGCCAGGCTGGAGATTTGGGCTGAGTGGAATTTTAAAGTGCAACAAGGAGAATTGCAGAGTCCTGCATCAGGGATGAAATAACGAGCTGGGAGACAGCTCTGCAGAGAAGTAGCTTGGTGTACTTTTTGGCAACTGTCTGTCCCAGTAATGCACTGCCATGGCAAAGGTGGCAGACAGCCTCCTGGGCTGCATTAGGAAGAGTGGTGCCTGCTGATTGAAGTGGGTGTGCTCTGCTCGGCATTGGTGAGACTGCAGCTGGAATGTCCAGTTCTGAGCTTCCCAGTAGAGGAGAGAGATACTGCAGAGAGTTAAGTGCAGGGTTGTGTTGGTGATGAAGGATCTGGAGCTTTTCTTCAGTAAGAAAAGGCTGAGAGTGCTGGGATTANGTTGTTTGCACTTGGCAGTTGTGTCTTCTGATAGTCATTGCAGACCAAATTAGAATTTCTTTGGTTTGCTTTTGATTGTAATCACTTTAAAGATGTTACACTGTCATTAACCACTGGTAATGGGCTTGTTCTTAATAAGTACAGGTTCTCCTTGACTCCATGGAGCATTTTTTCTAAATTAAAATTCTGCTGATATGATTCTGAGTAAGATAGCTTTGGATACACTTTGATTTTGGTGGTTGTGTTTAGATAGGAGAGTGACAAAAGGTGCAGATCTTGCTGTGGTTGAATGACTTTCCTAATGTAAAAAAAAGTCCTAGAAATGTTTAAGGATAAATACTTTTGTCTACATTGACAAACTTGAGGAGTAAGAATTTCCTTGGATGTGTTCTTGCAGATCTAATTTCATAGATAGCATTGAAGTGAATAATGAAAAATCAGATAATTACAGAAAAGAGACTGCTACTGTCAGTGGTTGTACTGAGAGACATTCTCTTTGTGCGGAGAACACTTTGGAGGGATGCTTTCTTTTGAGTTACTTTTTTTTTATTTGAGACAGATTTACGCTGTTTTGGAAACCTTTTCAGTTACGAAAGGGATCAGATACTGTTTTGCGCTTTTGTCATGGTCAAATGAAAATGAGTTCCATTTTACATTTGCAGTTGGGTTTTAATTTCATTTTTAGAACCTGTAGTATTTGTTTCTGTCTGTATTGGAGAGGCCTTAGGGTATTCCAGCAGCTGGAATAACCCCTTTCTTAAGCCTCTAGAATTCTGGCTTTTAGAAAAATGGTAGTTGTTAAGGAAGTTATTGTCATAATGAAATAGTCCTCAGTTATGAAATTAAAGTAATGATTAAAAAGATGGGTGATTTCAGCTTACTAACAGTGGCACATAAAAATCCCAACTGGAAAATCAGTGAGTAGGGTGGCGTTTTTCTTCTGTTCTGAGTTTTTTTTAACCTTTTCTTTTCTGATGCTTTAGAAGTTCATTGTAAACCTGTCCTACTAGTCTGCTTATGTTTTCCTCTAAGCCTGAGGTAATTGGATTGCAGCTGATGTTCCTTACCCCGATTTACGGATTTAGGGGATGGGATTCTGATGATTTTGCCATTTGTAGATACACTGCTTAAGCCGTGACTTTCCTTTTGTTATTGGCGTGGATGAAAATTCACGTCAGAATGCTCGATTAATTATTTAAAGAAGATAGTGTGTAAGCTGGTAATGGCTTAGAGAGCGTATACATGGCTCTTTGAATGACAGTTGACTTATTGTCCATTTCACTAAAAATGTTAAATTTTAGGCTTACTAAATAAAAATACCAATAATTTTAAATATTTGAGGTCATCTGAGATAATATTGTCAGCAATCAAAAAGTACTAAGCTTTTATTATTTAGGGAAAACATTGGCTGTGCTCTCAGTGTTGTTTTGAGGTCCATGTATCAAGCTGAACAGTTTCCCAGTCTAAATGACTCTCACAGCTGAATTCCTTAAAAATCTGTAGCGCTTGATGAGAAATAACTGTAGGCAATCTACAGATACCTTCCAGGCAGGGAGAGCAGTGGATGTGCTGTACCTCAACTCGAGTCAGGCTTTTGACACTGCCTCCCGCAGCATGCACAGGCTGACAGTGGATAGGTTACATAAGTGGACAGTGAAGTAGATTGAGAACTGGCTGAATGATCCGGCCTAGAGGTTTGTGATCTGTGACACAAAGTCCAGTTGGAGTCAAGTCGTCAGTCATGTAGCCTAGAAGCTGATACTGGGGCAAATGCTGTCTAGCATCTTTATTAGTGGCCTGAATGCTGGGACAGTGTAACCCCAGCAAGTTCACAGATGGTACAAAGCAGAGGAGTTCCTCATATACCACATGGTTGTGTTTGCATTCAGGGGGATGCAGCCAGGCTGGAGATTTGGGCTGAGTGGAATTTTAAAGTGCAACAAGGAGAATTGCAGAGTCCTGCATCAGGGATGAAATAACGAGCTGGGAGACAGCTCTGCAGAGAAGTAGCTTGGTGTACTTTTTGGCAACTGTCTGTCCCAGTAATGCACTGCCATGGCAAAGGTGGCAGACAGCCTCCTGGGCTGCATTAGGAAGAGTGGTGCCAGCTGATTGAAGTGGGTGTGCTCTGCTCGGCATTGGTGAGACTGCAGCCGGAATGTCCAGTTCTGAGCTTCCCAGTAGAGGAGAGAGATACTGCAGAGAGTTAAGTGCAGGGTTGTGTTGGTGATGAAGGATCTGGAGCTTTTCTTCAGTAAGAAAAGGCTGAGAGTGCTGGGATTATTAGCCTGGAGAAGAGAAGGTTCAGGAATGGTTTTGCTAATGCAGTGAGGGAATGAAGAAGGGAGAGCCAGATGCTTCTCAGTATTGTCCCCTACCCTGACATGGCACTAATGTGGCAGAAATTAAAACTCCCGAAATTCCAGTGCATTGTAAGAAAGCAGTTCTTCACTGTGGGAAAGGTCAAGCATTGGCAGGTGTTGTCCAGAGGGGTTTAATATCTCCTTGGTAGTACTAAAAATGCAACTGCACGTGGTAGTGGGCAACTTACTGTCTCTGGCACTGCTTGAGCAGGAAGTTTGACAGAATCAGAGGCAGAATCACAAAACAGTTGAGGTTGGAAGTGATCTCTGAAGTTCATCTGGTCCACCCTCCTGCTCAAACAGGGCCACCTGGAGCCAGTTGCCTGAGATGGTATCCAGATGGCTTTGAATATCAGCAAGGATGGAGACTCCACAGCCTTGCTTGCAATCTCTGCCGGTGCTCAGTCACCCTCACAGTAAAAAAAAAAAAGTTACCTTAACAGGACTGTTCTAACCTGAATGATGTGATTCTGTAATCCTGAAGAAAATAGACCAGAAGGAGAAGGGTTCAATATGAAGTTTGTTTGTCCTCTGAGAGGATGTGACAGAGGGAATAAACACAGTGCTGAACAATCAGTCCAGAAACAGAACCATTAAATAGTTTAGGTTGGAAAAGACCTTTAAGGTCACTGGGTTCCACTGTTAACCGAGCACTGCCAAGTCCACCGCTAAACCGTGTCCCTGAATGCCACATCTACATACCTGTTAAATACTTCTGGGGGTGGTGATTCCACCACTCCTAGGGCAGTGTGTTCCAGTTCTTGAAAACCCTTGTGCTAAATAATTTTCCCACAATACCTGATCTAAACCTTCACTAGTCCAGCTTGAGACCATTTCCTCTTGTGCTATTGCTGGTTGCTTGAGAAAAGAGACTGACGCCCCCCACCTGGCTGCAACCTTTTTTCAAAGAGTTATGTGGAGGAATAAGGTCTCCCCTGAGCCTCCTTTTCTCCAGGCTGAACAACCCCAGCTATCTCAGCCATTCCTCATAAGACTTGTTCTCCAGACACGTCACCAGTTTTTCTGCCTTTCTCTGGGCACACTTCAGCACTTTTTGGACTGAGGAGTCCAAAACTGGACACAGGATTCAAGATGTGACCTCAAAAGTGTGTAGTACAGGGTGTGATGACTGCCCTGGCCCTGCTGGCCACTTACTTCTGATACAGGCCAAGATGTCATTGGCGTTCTTGGCCACCTGGGCACTCTGCTGGCTCATTTCCAGTAGCTGTCGACCAGCACCCCCAGATCCTTTTCTGTTGGGCAGCTTTCCAGCTCTTCCCCCAGCCTGTAGTGCTGCAAGTGGTTGTCAAGACCCAAGTGCAGGACCTGGCATTTGGCCTTGTTAGACTTCACACATTTGGCCTCAGCCCAGCAAAGAGTCCTCTCCCAAGCCATGACCCACCAGTTTCTCCAAGGAAATGTTGTGAGAAACAGTGTCTAAAGGCTTTATAAAGCCCAGGTTGACAGCATCCACAGCCTTTCCCTCATCCATTAAGTGGGACACCTGGTCATAGGAGATCAGGTCGATCAAGCAGGACCTACTTTCCACGTTGGCAGCCCTGGTCACCTGCTTGTCCTGCGTGTGCCGTGTGATCGTACTCCGTATGATCCTGCTCCGTGACCTTCCCCAGCACTGAGGTCAGGCTCACAGGGCTGCAGTGCCCTGAATGCTCCTTCTGGCCTTTCTTGGGTGTAATTGGGTGGCACATTCACTGGCTTTCAGTCAAGTGGAACTTCCCCAGTTGAGCAGAGCTGCTGGTAACTGATGGTGGAAGGTGGTTCAGTGAGCACTTCTGCCAGCTCCTGCAGTACTCTTTGGTGGATCCCACCCAGCCCCATAGACTTGTGTGTGTCTTACTGGCGCAGCAGGTCGCCAGTCATTTCCCCTTGAATGATATGGGCTGAATACCCTGAGAACACAACTAGACTGAGACAGGGAAGGCATTAAATACCTCAGCATTTTCCTCATCCATTACATAGTGGAGGTTGTCTTCAGCATTCTTTTTGTTTTAAACATATTTTTAGGAACATGTATCAGATCTTCATGCTATAGCTTGATATGAGTAAAGGGAATATGAGAGGAACTGAAAAGATTGGAACAATTGCAGTTTTTGACATGACAAAGCAGCATATTTGTCAAAGCATTCTTGTAGGAAGAATTGCATGGTAACAAAATCCAAATGTAAGTCATTTATTATTTAGAATATTTTTGAATTTAGGGTGTTTTGTGTGTTAAAGTCTTGCTGGGTATTGTCTAGTGGCAATTAGTCCCCAGTTTGGAGATGTTACTGCAAAAACCTTGGCTTTCCTCTCTGCAGCCTTCCACTTTGTTTGGTTTTTTTTTCTTTTGGGAGCAGATACCATATTCAAACTAGTAATGTATCACAACAGGCAAAAATATGGTTTGTGAGCCAACTGTAATGCCACTGAGGTACTTTGGCTGTGATTTTGACCAAAGCAATACTTTATTTTTCCTATCCTGCCTGCAACTGTGCAAAGTGGAAGGGAAGGCAAGCAAATGCTTCATGGAGATATTTTTTATGAAGTATTTTACAAAGCAATAGTTCTCTTTTCAGAGATACTCTAAAGTCCAGGGATACTAACCAGTGTTCACAGAAGGCATTTTTTTCCTTAGGTGTTCTGTAGATTTCATTGCTAAATAACAGTGAAAAGGTTTAGTGTATTTATTTCTTCAGAAATCAATATTATTGGGTTTTTTCTTCCTGTGGTTTGTAAAATTTTGGGTCAGTTTGTGATAGACGTATATGGTATAGTATATACTTGGTGCGTGTTTATTTCATAAAGCTTGCCAATACTTAGTTTGACATTACATCAAGAGTTTATGTATTTATATGATAGGCATTTGTGTGCCAGGTTTCAGTTTATATGTACGGATTTTGTTCTCAGCCAACTGTTTTATGGCAAGTCCTTTTGGAAACTTAAAAGGTATTACTGTAGGTGATATGTAAAATGAATCATTAAAAAGCTTTTGTAGCTATTGTTTGTAAAGCAGACATTTTGTTTATTAAGGCGAGAGCAGATTGGGTGTTTTGAGTGATATTTATTTTCCTTCTTTATTCTTGCAACCTACTGACACTGTCCCTCCCCATGGTTGAAACTGTGCTGGATGTTCCAGCAGTAGAAGGAACGATAAACATGTTGGCTACTTAGCTGTCAATAGAAGGTATCTGCAAGGACAAAAAGTTAAGCATGGGAAGCCTTAAAAGAAAGTTCAGTTGCTGGGTGCTTCAACAACTTCGAAATGTCATGGAACATTTGCTGGGTCCTCTTGATTTGCACCACTTTGACGCTAAATGGTAGATTTGTGTTGGTGTGAGTCAGANCAGTGAGCACTTCTGCCAGCTCCTGCAGTACTCTTTGGTGGATCCCACCCAGCCCCATAGACTTGTGTGTGTCTTACTGGCGCAGCAGGTCGCCAGTCATTTCCCCTTGAATGATATGGGCTGAATACCCTGAGAACACAACTAGACTGAGACAGGGAAGGCATTAAATACCTCAGCATTTTCCTCATCCATTACATAGTGGAGGTTGTCTTCAGCATTCTTTTTGTTTTAAACATATTTTTAGGAACATGTATCAGATCTTCATGCTATAGCTTGATATGAGTAAAGGGAATATGAGAGGAACTGAAAAGATTGGAACAATTGCAGTTTTTGACATGACAAAGCAGCATATTTGTCAAAGCATTCTTGTAGGAAGAATTGCATGGTAACAAAATCCAAATGTAAGTCATTTATTATTTAGAATATTTTTGAATTTAGGGTGTTTTGTGTGTTAAAGTCTTGCTGGGTATTGTCTAGTGGCAATTAGTCCCCAGTTTGGAGATGTTACTGCAAAAACCTTGGCTTTCCTCTCTGCAGCCTTCCACTTTGTTTGGTTTTTTTTTCTTTTGGGAGCAGATACCATATTCAAACTAGTAATGTATCACAACAGGCAAAAATATGGTTTGTGAGCCAACTGTAATGCCACTGAGGTACTTTGGCTGTGATTTTGACCAAAGCAATACTTTATTTTTCCTATCCTGCCTGCAACTGTGCAAAGTGGAAGGGAAGGCAAGCAAATGCTTCATGGAGATATTTTTCATGAAGTATTTTACAAAGCAATAGTTCTCTTTTCAGAGANTTTTTTTTTCTTTTGGGAGCAGATACCATATTCAAACTAGTAATGTATCACAACAGGCAAAAATATGGTTTGTGAGCCAACTGTAATGCCACTGAGGTACTTTGGCTGTGATTTTGACCAAAGCAATACTTTATTTTTCCTATCCTGCCTGCAACTGTGCAAAGTGGAAGGGAAGGCAAGCAAATGCTTCATGGAGATATTTTTCATGAAGTATTTTACAAAGCAATAGTTCTCTTTTCAGAGATACTCTAAAGTCCAGGGATACTAACCAGTGTTCACAGAAGGCATTTTTTTCCTTAGGTGTTCTGTAGATTTCATTGCTAAATAACAGTGAAAAGGTTTAGTGTATTTATTTCTTCAGAAATCAATATTATTGGGTTTTTTCTTCCTGTGGTTTGTAAAATTTTGGGTCAGTTTGTGATAGACGTATATGGTATAGTATATACTTGGTGCGTGTTTATTTCATAAAGCTTGCCAATACTTAGTTTGACATTACATCAAGAGTTTATGTATTTATATGATAGGCATTTGTGTGCCAGGTTTCAGTTTATATGTACGGATTTTGTTCTCAGCCAACTGTTTTATGGCAAGTCCTTTTGGAAACTTAAAAGGTATTACTGTAGGTGATATGTAAAATGAATCATTAAAAAGCTTTTGTAGCTATTGTTTGTAAAGCAGACATTTTGTTTATTAAGGCGAGAGCAGATTGGGTGTTTTGAGTGATATTTATTTTCCTTCTTTATTCTTGCAACCTACTGACACTGTCCCTCCCCATGGTTGAAACTGTGCTGGATGTTCCAGCAGTAGAAGGAACGATAAACATGTTGGCTACTTAGCTGTCAATAGAAGGTATCTGCAAGGACAAAAAGTTAAGCATGGGAAGCCTTAAAAGAAAGTTCAGTTGCTGGGTGCTTCAACAACTTCGAAATGTCATGGAACATTTGCTGGGTCCTCTTGATTTGCACCACTTTGACGCTAAATGGTAGATTTGTGTTGGTGTGAGTCAGATGGAGAAACAGAGGACAGAATTAGGTATTTGGGATGGGCTGGATCTAACGTTAGAGCCATCTTCTGAGCATCTCCCATTTTACAGTTATAGATGCAGTGCTAAAGCATATACCCTAAAGAGACGCATTCTGTATGCCAGCTTTGTAGAAGGTGTATAGCATTTTGTTTAGGTGAGTTGTTTACTTTGGATTACTTCATGGGGCTTTTTGTAGGGCTGTTTCTCATTACAGATGCTGGAATTCTTGGCAGCTGAAATAACAGTGAAGAGACTACTTTGAGATAGAAGAAGTCAAAGGGTATTTTGTTTGCAAGGACACAGAACATACCTGTGAGATACACATACCTTTAACAGCAAGGTTTTTTGGTTGCATTGTGTCACACAGTACCTCTTCATCTCCTTGCCAACATGCAACCTCCATGTAGTTTTATTGTCACTCACTTCTCTGGTCATAAAACCTCTTCTCTGTCTATAGATTAGGACATTGAAGCTCTGCCCACTTCCTTTGTTCTGTTTCTTATCATTCTCAATTCCTTCATGTGAGCCATTGCTTGTAAGTTCCAAACTTCTCTTGAACTTTTTTTTGTTTCCCCTTGGCTGTATGTTTGCCAGATGCTTCTCTGTTGTTGACAGCAAGTTGGGATGTCCTTTAAAATAAGATGGTCCCACAATTTTTAGATCTCAGATCTTCTGAGCAGACTTGATAACCCTTTTTTCTTTAGTATTCCCTTTCCTTTATATTGAAGCTTTTATAGTTGAACTACTAGAATATAGCAAATAATGTAACAAACTGAAATATAGCAATGAGATGAGTGTATAGGAAGTTTCTTGCTGACAAGTGAACTGATATTTATCAGCTGTAGTTCTCTGTGTTTGATATTAAGTTGCCTTGTAGCTGGATTACAAATTTAAGAACTGTTTTGGAACACTTCAGAGGATGGAGTAAATGGCTTGGGAAATAAGGAAGTCCAGCAGAGGCTGCAGTTGCTTTTAAGTTGCTCTTCGTAATAGTATTGTTCTTTGTGTGATCAAGCGTCAAATAGATTACCTGCTTACAGAAGAGAGGGAAAAAACCTTAAAAATGCACATTGTTGTATTTCATTGGAAGAGTACCTTGTGGTTTTCTGTACAGTAGGAAAGTCTGATGCAGATCTGATGGATCTGGTTATAACAGATCATTGAGTGTATCAGAGCTCTTACTCCATGCACCAGGAGGCATGCACTCAAGTGGGCCCATGGGAATCTCGTAAGGTTTATCAAGGCCAAGCACAAGGTTCTTCACCTGGGTAGGGGCAACTCTCACTATTAACACAGGCTGGGGGATGAACAGATGGAGCAGCCCCCCACAAAGAAAGATTTGGGAGTGCCAGTGGGTGAGAGGCTGGATGTGATCCAGCTAAGTCCCCTGCACAGGAAGAACATGGACATCTTGGAGTGAGTCCAGGGGAGGGCCACCAAGATGTTTAGAGGGATGGAGCACCTCTCCAGTGAGGACAGGTGGAGAGAATTGGGATTGTTCAGCCTGGGAAAGGGAAGGCTTTGGAGTGACTTAATTGGTGCCTATCAGGCATTTTATGATTCTGTGATTTTCAAGCAGGTGCAAGTAAAAAAAGCAGATGTTGCTCCTGTTGTCTCATTGTCTAGACTGTATCCTTCCTCGACTAGAATTTTTAGGTGTGTTTCCTTTGGCCTGACAATTTGGCTGCCTCTCTTCTACACAGAACAACTGTAAAGTAGATTTAAAACTACACAGGAGCCCACCCTGGAGAGATGCTGTGGAATTGCTGTTGAGGGGGAAGCCTGTGAGAACAGGTGGTAGCTGTTGCTCTGCCTCTGGATCTGTCCTAGGTCCTGAACTGTGTAGTCTCTCCCTGACAATTTCAGAGTTGGAATTGGGATTGTAGATGAAAAAGTTAACAGGGGTTGCAAAACTATGAAAGATTAAATATACTTAAGACTGTAGATGTTTAGCTTCAGAAAATCCCACTACCAAACCAGTAAGCAAAATGTAAAACCAACAATGAATAAAAGGTACCTCATGAAAGATTCTACACATTCTATGAAATTATGAAGTGATTGTGATTCAAAAGTAGCCAGGCTTCTGGAGTGTTTCAGAATTTTACTTCAAATTGTGAGAGATTCTTCTGTGTAGGAAACATGAAGTAATTATTGACCATTTCTTTGTATTTCAGGATTGTGGGACTTTTTTTTTTTTTACTTCCATTTTTTTTTTGTCATTTTTTTTCTGAAAAAGGAGGACTGGTTACCATGAGAGAATACTGAAGTTAGATGCTAGTGATGTAAATGAGTTATGATTTAGGCTGAAGAAACTGAGACTGCTGAATTGTCAGAAGACTCATTTCTCCTCAGACTTTTAAAAAAATTCAAGTTGCAGAAAAAGAGAAAAATAAACCGATTTTTCTGTAATGAAGATATGAAAAATAGCATTTAATTGCCACAAAGACAGTTTAGAAAATACCTCAAAAAGAGTTTTCTACTAGGATTTCATAGAACATGGTGGGAGTGTGGTCATTGGCAGTGTTTAATATCTCTCCAGGGAAAAGAGATGTTGGGAATGCAGCGGAATTTGACTAGAATTACAGAATATGCTGAATTGGAAGGGACCCACAAGGATCACTGTCCACCTCCTGGCCCTGCACAGGACCATCCCCCAGAGTCACGCCATGTACCTAAGGGCATTGTCCAAACACACCTTGAACTGTCAGGCTTGGTGCTGTGACCACTTGCGTGGGGAGCCTGTGCCAGTCCTCAACCATGCTTTTGGATGGTCCACATTCTCCTGATATCCAGCCTAGACCTCCCCTGACTCAGCTTCATACTATTTCCTCAAGTCCAATCCTGGTCACCAGAGTGAAGAGATATGTTCCTGCCCCTCCTCTTCCCCTCGTGAGGAAGTTGTAACTACATTGAGGTCTGACCTCAGCTGCTCCTCATGCAGCTTTCCCTCCAAACCCTTTACCATCCTTGTGGCCCTCCTTTGGATGCTAACAGCTTAATGTCATTCTTACATTGTGGTGGCCAAACCAGCCCCCAGGACCTGAGGTGAGGCTGCCCCAGTGCAGAACAGAGCAGGACAATCCTCTCCCTTGCCCGGCTGGCGATGCTGTGCCTGATGCCCCCCAGGACAGGGTTGGTCCTCCTGGCTGCCAGGGCACTGCTGACTCACAGTCAGCCTGTCACTGGCCAGGGCCCTCCTGATGGACCAGGAAATGGAAATGCTGGTCTTCTGGGGTTCTTTCCAGACACTCTTTTGACTGATTCTAGAGTATCTTCCATTTGACAATTTGTGTTTTAGTTTTCCAGGTGACATGCTGTGTGCACAAGCGTTTTTTGAAAAAGTCTTATTAAAGGTCCTGTACAGTGTCCATGTTGGTTCATCTGCACAGAGAAGCTCTTGATTGTTGCATGTAAGCATGTTCTCTATTATGCCCTGTGCATGTACCTGTGGATATTGGTTATATCCAAGAAAGTGTGGATCAGTTCAAGCAACTGGCTTGTCTTAATGCAGGCATATATTTTAAGTGTGATGAAGTAGTTTTCATCCCTTTCTCTCTTGCTAGCTTTTTGTACTGTTGTAGGTTTGATTATGCTGACTAATCCCCATAGAAGTTGCTCCTATGCCTGATTGTGATGTGTTTGCTGATCCAGATGGTGAGCAGATGAAAAGCTCAGTATGTCTCTACTTGGAAGCATAGTCAGAAACATGGCATGACACCAGGAGAAATCAAAACTCAGAATGAGAAAAAATACACTCTTTCCACAATGCAGAAGCATGTTTATTGTACAGTCAAATTTTACTTTGTTTTATAAACAAATTGTGAAGGTCACAGAATAGTTGAGATTAGAAGGGGCTTCTGGAGACTGTCAAGCACTCAAAGTAGGATCAACCAGAGCAGGTTGCTCTGAACATTGTCCAATTATATTTTCAGCACCTTAAAGAAAGGAGAATGTGTAGGCTCTCAGGGTAACCTGTTCCAGTCTTTGACCATTTTTTACAGTTCTTAGGTTTAATTGAAACTTCCTGTATTTTTTTTTCTCCATCGTCTCTTGGCCTGTCACTGGATATTGCTAGAAGGGTGTTTCCATCATCTTTGCTCTCCTATCAAGTGGAGGTGGAGATAGTCACATGGAGGCTATTCCACCCCCACCCTCCCAGGTTTTCACTTTACACAGTTAAACAATTCCTGCTTGTTCGGTTTCTCCTCATATGGCAGAACCTCCAGTTCTTTAAGCATCTTAGTGGCTTTTCTTGGGACTCGCTCCAGTAAACAAGTGTCTCTTGTACTGGGCTGCCCAGAGCTGGTGGTGGTATTCCAGATACAGCATTGCAAGTTGTGTGTAGAGCATGAGTCAACTCCCCCAAACTGCTGGCTTTGGAGAGCTCTTCTGCACCCCTTTCTCTCCAGGGAACTGCATCCCATGGGTTCTTGAAAGAACAGGTTCTTGATTGATGAAGTCTGTAGGAAGTCTACAGTTGTGATCCTGCTTTTGTCTTGCTCCCTTCTTTCAGGTTCCTGAACTTTGCCTTCCCTGTCACTGCATCCAGTATAACGATGCTGTGATGGAACCTCCTCAGACTTGATGATAATGGCTTGCTGTTGTGGTCTCCTTGACAATCTGAGTTTGGGATTTCACTTGGGGCTGTTCAGAAGCAAATGCTTTCTGCATCTTGTCTAACTAAGCTGTTCACTAGCAGCAATAGTTCACCTAATGGAGGAAACAAAAGAATTGTTTGATACCACGAACCTGACTGTTTCATTTTCAGTGTTTACTGAGTGGCTGCTGCCTCCTAAGTGAATTTCCACAAGCTCTTGAATGCTTAAGCTAACTGTGTTGAGTAAGCACTTATGGAAACAGAGTAACAGAATGTATTTGTCATTTGTCTGAACGCAGCAGCTCTTAGCCAGACCTGTCCTGCCAACAGTGTATTTCTTCCCAAAGATCTGTAGCCAGTGAACCAGAGCAAGCAAGTTTAGGCGAATGCTCTGAGTTAGTCACTTGGAAGTCTTAAAAAATTGAGCATGTGTTAGCATGTGTTTTACTAAATTCACAAATTTTTCAAAAGTGTACTCAAAGATTCAACAGCAGAACAACTATGTCTAATACTGTACTAGCTACCGTAGTCTTTGGTACCATTGTTTCAGAAGCAACAGTTTTAGGTCAGACAGTACTTAAATAAGACTCTCGTTGTTCCTATTCTGCCTCAGCAGCAGAGACAGAATAATATTTTTTCCACTCATTAGACACACACTGGTGTAACATTTAGTCTAGAGGATCTTACGCAGGTGTAACACTAACATAGTGTTAATCTGTGTTGAGTAATTCAGTAATAGCATTGAGGGGAAGAACACACACTCAACATGTAAAGCTTCCCTCAAATTTAAGCTTATGAATTGTAGTTCAAGACTGTTGCACCTTGAGGGAAAATGCTTTGTTTGCATTTCTTCATCTCTTTTAAACAGAGTTAGAGCAATGCTGTTGAGGCAACTGAACAATGTCTTGGAATAATGCATCAAATAGTCCAAGTAGTAGCTAATGCTACTTCTGGTTTAGAACAAATAAACTAAAGCATGCCTTTAATCCTCCTACTACAGGTGCTACAACCCTGATAGAAGTTGCAATCGTGTCATTTAACAGCTGTTTTACCTATTTTAAATTGTCAAGCACCTGGTTATTGCCCACCTTCCCCTTTCCCCCTTTTTTTTTCCTGCCTTTGATTTGAGGCAATTATCTAGTATTCCAGGGTTGAACGTTTTAGGTATTTATTTTATTCTCAACTGATTTTTTTGTAAAGGCTGTAATAGCACCATTCACTCTTTCTTAGTGTACATTTGCCACAAGTATTTTTTGTCTAGGTGTCTTTATGTTCTGTGCTCATTTGACTTGCACTTCCTTTGTGGTCCAGTTCAAAACTTGGTCTCCAGTATTAAAATGTCTTGAAGCAGGTTGCAGAAAGCCTGCCTGAGATTGCTGATAATGAATGTTTGTTTTCTGTGAACTAAATGGTATCAACAGCTGAGTTTGAAGTCGGAGGCTAAAGGCCTTTTGCCAGCGGAAGCTGAGTGTCAGCGCAGAGTATGAAGACCTTTACAAATGACAGCTAG
This sequence comes from Oxylabes madagascariensis, assembly GCA_013400675.1. Lineage (NCBI taxonomy): Eukaryota > Metazoa > Chordata > Aves > Passeriformes > Timaliidae > Oxylabes > Oxylabes madagascariensis. The sequence continues at coordinate 46,797 of VYZR01117507.1, read as the reverse complement.
CAGCAGTTTACAATTGTTAACCAGCAATATAATTAATAATTTAGCTAAAAAATCCAGCTGAGCCGTATCAGATCTTGTTAATCTTCATGCAGTAGAAGAGTTGGGCTTATAATTAACATGTGGTTTCCAACAGGAAATTACTCATAATCTGCTTGTTTTCCATTAATATATTTGCCTGTGTTTTACAATTTTTTTCTGAATATTAAAACATCTTAGTGTTATGGTATTTAACAGTAGAACTGTGAACAATCATATATATTTTTGTTACGTGCAGATACATTGTGAATGTATTAGTGTTATGCATAGTAATTGTAGGTTGCTCAGAACTATTTATAAAATTAGTGTGATGAGGTATTTTTTATTAATTAATTGCTTACTTGTTCTGAAGGTTTGTTTGGATATGGAAGAAAGTTTACTTCCCAACTCCTCGAGAGTTCATTTTTAGAAAATATAGGGAGACAATTGTGGATTCTTACTATGGCATTTCTATCCTGAACTGTTTCCATGTAAAATTATTCAAGCCCAAAACTTGCTGAAGATAAAGACTGCAACAGTGGAGCAGTCTGACTGTACTGCTACTTGCAGCATCTTTAATGGTGGTTGTGTGGATGAGGGAGATCTTGGCACCATCAGTAAATACACTGCTGATCTTTCCTTTTTGCTAATTGGAAAAAACATTGTGTAGGTGTCATGACAAATGACGATAATCTGCCAAATGGCAGAGGCTTTGTTACTATGGAATGAGCCCAATCTTGGGGGGAGGGAAGAGGCTTAATTTGGGGGTTTTTCAGATGTATGCGTAAACACAAAGAAATACTTGCAAAAATTACAGGGACTGGTCCAGTGAAATATTTACAAGATGAAAAAGTGTTTATAACGTTTGCAGACTGCAACAAATTTGGAGAGTTTTCAAGGATTTTGGCAGGAAGGATTAAATTTGAAATGTCTTGGCAGCTTGAATTGGTATCTTTTAAAACAAAAAGAATAAAAGCTATGCTTACCAAGTTGTCTGTGGCAAGTGCAAATCGTACTGTGTTTAAAAGGCATAATTATTAGTACAGATAGATAAGAAATATTGAAGCTTAATTTTGAGGTGTACAGGGAAATGTTTTCTTGCTAGTCTGGGTTAAATAGGTCTGTTATGCCATATTGCTGTGAAGCTGCCAAATAATACCTGGAATGCACTTAAAAGTGTGACCTTGGAGGCATATGAGGCATTTCTGCTCTCTTCCTAACAGCAAACAAGTGTTGTTTTCAGCTTTGGTCGACATGGTTTACGTGTGGTATGGACTGAGAGAACCCAGAAGATAATTTCATCGGGACTTTTAAACTGAAAGTTAGGGTGCAAGTTTCATAAAAGGTCATGAGGTCCAGAGCAGAAGATTGAGTGGCTACAGAATGGAAGGGCCTACACTTTTCTTCATGTTTGACAGCAGAATAAGAATTAGCTAGTGAGGAAGACAAATTTGTCTAATTAAAGAAAAACTAAATAGTGAGTTGGACTATGGAGTTTGGTTGTTGAAATTTGAGCAGAAAAGGTTATATGAAGGTTTTTTTCCTTGCTTAAATAGCTTATGTACTGTTACTTATTGGAACTTTACTACTGTTTGGGCAACGTTGAGCAGTCATCTCCATTCTCTTTGTAAGCTTTAACTTACTGGGGATGGTAGGGGAATTCCCCCTCACTGCTCACTGAATCAGTTCTTTTAACTCCAGGATAATAGTGTTTGTTCCTTAAAAGAAGAGTGGTGAGCTGGTTTGTTTCTGCAGGAAGTGTCTTGAGGAACATACCTTCCTCTTAATATAGGTCTAGAGGGGAAAAATGGTGACATTTCTAGGAAGCAGCTTTCTTGGCATACTCTACAGGAATTCTTTGTTTGAGCTTATATTCTCACTGCTAGCTGTTGGTCAGGCTTCAGTTTTCCCAGCTTTTAACTGCTGGACCATGAGATTTCTATATTCTTGCAGTCTGAATGCTGTATGGGACAAGTAACCGCTATGCTTTTAGAATCTCAGGATTTTTATTTAGAACAAAGTTGTTTGAATGAAATGTTAAAGTTCTTCTGATTCTCAGTCTGTTACTGAAAATGCAACTTCTCACTGCCTGTGATTTTCAGATGTAATAGTTTTATTCTTCAGTTAAAGTGAACTGTTAAGCTATTTGAGTGGTACAGAGTAATGTTAGTAGTATAAGGTGAGCTGTATGCTGCACAGTTAACATATGACTTTTTTCTTTTTTCTTGAGGACTTGTCTGAAAAACCAGTAGGTTAAAAAGCGGGCATTTCAGAGTAATCTCAGTGATGATGACAGAACAGGCACATGTGCATATGGTGTCTTTTTTTCCTGAGTAGTAAAATGAAGGAGAAAAAGAGTGTGGTAGGAATGAGGTGTAGGCAGGAGAGGATTAAAAGAGCTTAGAAAAGTGTGTGGTTAGCTAGGTCTGTAATATGAAGGGGTGGACATTAAGTTTATAAAGTAAAGGGTGGAAAAAATCCAAATGGAAGGTAAAGAAGCTTCAGTTTCTTCCATCAACTGAATCTTCTGCTAGATGATATATTTTTAAAGCTTACTTTTTGTCTTGGGAGGCTTGAGTCTTTGTGTGGTAAA
>VYZR01117506.1:27592-43750 GCA_013400675.1 Oxylabes madagascariensis | reverse complement strand
CTTTGGGAGAGTTCGTGCGAGCGCGGTGCTGTCCCTTGCAATGCCTCAGAGGGTATTTAGTTATAATGAGATTATCGACGTGGAGACCTCAGGAAAGGTGGGGTGAAGTGCAGCAAGGGTGAAAGGAAAGGTGATGGAGAGATTATATTCAGTGAGATGGAAAATAGGACGGGTAGGGCTGGGCAAGCTGGTAGTCACTGGGGATATACGACTGTTCAAAATTACAGTTACCAGCATTAAAAGCAGTGAGCCTCTGTGGGAATATTAATTCCTCCCTGGTTTCTAAAGTTATTCCCTAATGAATGTGTTTGGCACCTGTTGGCAGTCACTGATTACGGAAGAAAATAAGACAACCTCCTTACCTTAACCAGCCATTAGCTACTAGTAAATGCCTGGCTGCAGGACATAATTGCTGCTTAAAGGATGTGAAATTTATATATGTATATGCATACACAATACATAAATTTAGGATTCCATGTTTAAAAAGGTCTAGAACTTCTGTCAAGGGTACTGAGGCATTTATCATATTCAACACAAAGAAATGCTAATTGAGGGACAGATCTAGATACCACTGAACTTTTTTTAATTAGCTTCCTTGTAAATTTTATGTAAAAAATGTCAAAATATATGTACACCACAGTTATTTTGCTTTGTTTCAGTGAAAAATGTCACAAAATAAGTAACACTAAAAGAAGATAGAAAATATTCACATCGAAGAAACATTTATGTTAAGCAATACTGGAGAGAAGAGACTGTAAGGGAAAGTAGGACTTAACCCCAGCCTGCATTGTACAAGAGACAGAGCATCATACCAAGTCACTGCAACAAAGAGGGGGCAAAAAACCATAAACCAACTAAAAAAACTTATTACCTATTCAACTACTGCCACACAGACTGACCTAAGAAGACTAATTTAAAGGCAACAGAAAAGGTAATTACCATGCAGTGTTTTAATAGAGGGAATTATTGCTTCACGTAGAAATATGTCGCAGATCTTTCCTATATTTTGTGGAATCATACAAAGTTTAATCATTGCTTTAATTATTTGGGAACAACACAATGCTGTCAATAGCTGAAGTCTGCATCTACCAGAAACTCTGTAGCGTGTTGCACAGACAGATGCATATAGCATATTATAGAACTTTATCCTTTCTAGAATATGTTTTACACATTTAATATTAGAGAGAGAGATATATTGTCAAATGAATTGTCTTCCGACATCAAAGGTTTAAAACCTTTTAATTTTCCTCTTATATTACAGCCTTTTACACCTGAAGTCTTTAACTGGAAAAGGTCTACGGAGAATCTACAGATTTTAAGTCTCATAAACATCAAACCTACAGGGAACACTGAACAAATTTATTTTTGATCTGTTTGTGAACAAGATGCAGAGGTATCGGAATTATGTATGGTGCGACTAAGTGAGGGTTTAGTTAAATTCTTCTCTAGAAGAGAATAAAAGCTTGTCTATTTTTCTGACTGTGCACCTCTAGATGCTTCTGAGGCATCTGTAGCTATCTGCTTTTCTTTGTGGAGAACCATGAATTATGAAGGAAAATAGCAATTGCTTTCAATACTTGATGTCTAATAAAAAAGAGAGTTGACAAAAGGAAGCTTTACAGAAAAAGTGCTTGCATAGGAAGTTTTAAAAAAGCAAGATTGGTTGGTGATAAGTGCATATAACAGGTTCTGTGTTGAGTTTCAAGAAGGTCTGATGCAGTCCCCTGTACAGACACTGCTGTATTGTATACACCTACTTCAGATAGGAACAGATTTTCAAGAACAGTCAAGGAGTTCACTCAAACTAAGAAAGATAAGATAGATAAAAACATCTACGTGTTTGTCTGAATGTAAGTCAGCAACTGTCTGCAATGTCTATTTTAATGTGGATTTTTTTTTTCACACTCATCTACTCCATCTCCATTCTTAAGGCACACAATTGTTCCTCAGTGGGTGTAGTTTGTGTCATAAACCAGCTGAAAATACAGTTGTCTTGGAGCTGCGCTGAAGCGTAACTTAAATAAGCCAGTACTTGCACCTAGACACTGCATTTTGGGAAGCTCTTAAAATTAAGTGTTCTCCTGGGAGCCAAAAGTGGTTCTCCTGTACCAGTTGAACAGGGCTGATGAAGTGTGAAAACTGACATATTTTCCTGTGTGACGAATATCTAATCCGCAAGGCAGGAAAAGCAATGGGAAAAAACTTCAATTTCTTCAAGTATGCATTCACACTGATAGCAGATCATAACTAATTTTAGCATTGATGAGATTTAGGCAAAGATATTGATGAGAAAATGTTATGCGAGGTAATTCTTAAAGAAGTAATTTTTTTAAAGTCTTAGTGGTTATTGTATCTGGGCTGTTACATCATGAACACGATGTTATAAAACAATAAAAAAGAATTATATCTTTTATTTATACAAATATTATACTTGTTGCTAAGCTTCACTCACATTTTGGCAAAGCAACCCCAAGTCATATTTTGCCTTTAAAACTATAATTAAGCTTTTAGGCTGGGAAAAAAATGCAAGTTCAAATCAGTGTAAAGAAAATGTAGTTAAATCTTGATTTTAAAACATACTGCATATGGTTTCAATTTTTATTTTTTAAATATATTTACATACACACATTGATTCAATGCCTCATTTTTTTGGTAATTCTTCTTTTGTCTTGTCTCTTACATCTTTGAAAAAGCCTCGCTGTACTTACACATCATGTTGTATTTTCTAGGTAGTATAAATGTTGTATCTTCTCTAACTTAACAAGACGGACTTTCATGATGTGCCTCTATCTTAATGATGTTCTTGTTCTAACTGAAATCACTGATGAATTCTTTTCACTGCCTGCTGATACTTTCAGGCAAATCAAATGTTTTTAATAACTAAAATATGGTTATAGAAGATTCCTGCAAATTCCTAGGTCTGAGGAATAATCCTTTATTTTAGGAGTATTGTTTTCCCTAAACAGATATGCCAATTTAGTATGAGAAAGGGTAAAATCAGGACCTCAAATTAGATCATATTTAATCCTATTTCACAGCCTCTGCTTACTACATAGACACAGGCCCAAGCCTGAGGGGAGCCCAGGTTAGGTAAAGCCTGGAATGAAAAGGGGGGTAAAATCTGAGATAGATTCAGTAAATAGTCATAGCATGTAACAACAGTTGAACCAAATTTTGTAAACAGGAAAGAGCAGATTCCTGGTAAGAAAGTGATTCTTCCATCAAATTTGGCACCAGGTATAAAGAAGTAAGTAACGTTAGAAATTTTTTAAGGGAGAATGGTAAAATGTGTCATTTAGTTTTGTAAATAACTAAATATTTTTTTCTAATCTGATTTTCAAGGGCAGTTGTTTTCCAAGAATTCATTTTACTTACAGAAAGTTTCACATCATAAGTCACACCCATCTTCAGATTTTTGGCCAAAATGATTGAAGTTCGAGAAGTTAACAAGTAACTGAAAATAAGGTTTTTAACGGACAGCCTGAGATAATCCCAGAAGTCATGCTGCAATCTAGTTAAAACAAAGTTTATTAATTTGTGTAACCAGTGAAGCTTTCTCAAGTTGCCCATGTTTAGTTGCTAGCTGTTTAGTTTTTAGGGAGGGAAGGCATGGCAGATACATTATAACAGAAATTGTCTTGAGGATTTGAAGGAGTCTTAAAGATGAATTCTTATTCAAGTCTAATGATACTAATAATGACACTTGTTTAAGGTAGGTGGTGATTCCACTTAATGAGAACATTTACCAATGATTATCTTGCAGAGTTCTTTTTAACTCCTCTGATCATTGCTTTTAGTATTTCTTCAGCTATAACACATACATAGAAATTTAACTGTAGTTGTTGCTAACTTTCAGGGTATGTGAACTTGTTAACTTGTGAACTTGTGAAGAGTACGATCCAATTATCTTATTTCATTTCCTCCATTCTTTGGTAATTACTTAAGAGTAGGTTCTGGTGTACTGTGTACCTTGCTAGCTCAATGGATATATTCAGTGTTAGAGATGTACATGGCACCATGTACATCCCACACACTTATCTGCCATTTTTGGGATCATTTGGCTTATCATGAACTTGCACAGTTGCTGGGGAAGCAGCATTAGTTTTAAATGATACCTATTAGCCAGGAATTCTTTTCACTGAGGATAGAAAGTATTCTGGTAATATTCTAGTTCAAAAGCTACTCTTACAGTCTCTAATCTGGCTACCTCAGAAGGAAAATGCTACTAACGTCCACAGGAGTCAGATATTCATATCTACTTCATAGTTAAAGAGGTTGGAGAACATCTGTTCAGTACACCAAGAATGGAAGTTAGGCTATTCTTCAGCCTGTCAATCAGACATACAAGCGTCCTCCTAACATGCTCTCTGAAAGATTTTTGCATTGCTTAACTATCTATCATATACTTATAATCTGGTTTTGGACCAAAGTTAATCATGAGCCTCCTGGACCACTGAGGTGTTACGCAGTAGCCTAACCACCAGGAGAAAAGAATTCATTTAAGTTCTTTCTGAGGGGTCCTGACAAGGGTGTGAGGGAAAGTATCAAATAACCCAATAGGAGTGGGTCTGTATGGGGAGAGCACTGGTGATGAGAGCCTCCATTCCACTGGCAGTGCTGGTGGAGGCACAGATCCAGTGCCATGGAAGAGCTGCACATTGGAGAAGAGCACAATAGCTCATGGTTTCAATTGAGAGATCAATTTGCACTCGGAAACTACTCTGTGATGTCAACCAAGCAGGTAAGTCAGGATGATCAGGAGATTTGCTTCAGAACTGCCCCTTGATCCAAACAAAAATGTACCAAACCAGATGTACCTGAAGCAAGTAAGCGTTAAAAGTACATTGCTCTCTTTAGATGGCCTGTGCCTGACTGGCCTCACAAAGAAAGAGCTATACCCACATTTGTCTCATTTCAAAGAAAGATGGTTTCCTGTGAAAAAAAGTCAACACAGTGTTTCCCAGCAGTATTTCTGACAGCTGCATTGACTTAAAGTGGTAGTATATGCAAATAGAGAACAGCTACCCTGTAAAGTCTTCCTTTTTAAACTGGAACTAAAATTATACGCAGGCTGGTCTAGTCCTTGATACCACTTCCAAGCACAGGGTTACATGAATTTGAAAACTGCTAAAAACATTTATATTTGGTTCTTTTTCATGTATGTAAATTCTGTCCCTCTCTCTCAATTCATTAGAAAAAGTCACATCAAAAAAAAAATCTGATAATGATTACAATGTAATCCTCAAAATAACTTAAATTCCTTTGGTATTAATTGAAAAGGATTTTAAGAAGATTAAAAATATTTTCCATCAGAGATGAAGTGTATTTAATCTTCTATTGCAAAATCTCGTGTTCCTTAATGTCAAGTTAGAAGGACATGGAAAAAAAAGCCTAATGACTAATCTAAGTAAGCTTATTTTCCTGAAATTTGGCACTGTGGGAGTATAACATGCATAAATTGGAAGAATTGTTAACCATCTGTGTCTTTTCTGAGTGGGGTTAAATCAGCTGGTGGTTAAAATCTATACCCTATCCCACTGTACCTTACAGCAGGATTAGCAAAACTGAAGCATTCTGCAAGCACAAAGCCAGGAGTGTTTACTCCCAAATACAGAGATTTACAGACTATCACTATTAAAATGTGTTGGGCAAACTTAGAAAGTCACCTGTTTACTTTGTGGTTTGGAAGAATCCTCTAATTCTAAGCTCTTCATCTCATCTTAGACGTACAGTCAGACTTGGTAGCAAGATTTGGGAGATTCAGGTGTATTAACTCTTCAGGTTATGCAGAAGTCAAAAGGCAGCAGAGCTTTTCTCATATATACTCCGCAAGGTTGATGTTCGAAGATGCCAAGAAATGGTTTTATGAGCAGATATTACACACAATGAAGCTCAGTGAGCCATACTTGAACATGGCACTTTCAAAGGTTTGTGATTTGGGGGAACACAGGAAAAAACTAAGGAAGAATGGAAGAATGATGTCTCTTGTTTTGTAAATCCCGAGGTCCACAGTGTGGGCCAAAACTTACATTGGGTTATTTCCTATGAGCCACTACAAATAAATTGAATTTAAATTACCTATTTGTCCAAACATTTAAGCCCCCTTGATCTGAATGGAAAGCAAAAGGTAAAAAACATTTCAGAACTGACAGATGCTCTGAGACTACATTCTACAAAATGCAGGAAAAAGAGTGAGTTGCAAATTGAGCAAAATAAAACAGAAACAAAGTATAAAAATCCTGTAATCACTCACACAGGCAAGATAAGTGATCTCATAAAGCTGGATTTTAACAGAAACATTATTATGGAAAAACCTCTTCAAATTCAGTGTTAAGTAGAGAAAGATTAGCAATCCATTTTAAAAATCAATGCTTTGAGTTCTTGTTTTTCCTATGTATCTAATAATTGTTTTTAAATCAGGAGGACAGAGACAAGAGGAGGTGAGCAGGAGTGTTGTTAGGGCAACCGGAAATAAAGTAGGAGCTAGAGACAGAGGCTAGGGAGAATGGTGGAAACTGGGATGGAGTGAGAAGTTGCAGCTTATAGAGAAGAGAGTTGTACCCAATCCAAGAAAGGGCATTTTGTGGGAAAAGGGCCTGCAATATGGAAATGTCATATAAGAGAAATACACCCATTTGAATAAATGGAAAACTTACCAGAAATGAGTAACTTCCTTCTGCATTTTTTGCATAGCCCTGACCATAACTTTTACACAGAGAAATTTCTTAAGTGGCCACCATCAGTGCTTCTAAGCACTGTTGACTCCCTCAAGAGGTCTCCTCGAAGTCCTTGAATACCTAAGAGCTCTTGGGTTTTTCAGTTTGGGCTCAGGGTGTAGAGAATCCATTCACAAGCTTGTAAGAGAAATCAATGTGTATATCTTCATACAGATTTTTGGTTTTTTTTTCAATACAGTTATGTATGCAACAGAGACAGAAGTCAATCTTCTAGTAACATCCTAAGAGACATTTTTATGAACTTCAGAGCAGGAAATAAGTAATCTTTCATCAGGTATACTTTCTCACAAGGATATATTAATGCTTATATTTCCATGAAAGGATCTGAACAGGCTGGTGAGAAAACGAGCATTGTTATCCACAGATAAAAATAATAGAAGCAAAAAAGGTAGCATGTCTTTTCAAGGTCAGTGAATCAGTGAAATAGCAATTTGTTGTAAGGAGCATGTATTACTCATAAAATATACTTGTCTTTTTCTGCCTGGAGAATTCTTTTCCTCCTCCCAATTCATTTTTTTTTTTTCAGTTTATTTTTCCTCACTTAACCTCTGACTTTCTCTGATGCTAAAAAAAGGACAAAAGGCAAAAGCCTACAGGAACCAGCATAGTCAGACTCTTGTCTTTTACTGCCTTTTTACTGTCCAGCACTGCCTTTTAATTTGTGGGAGAGAACAGCGGGGCAGATCATTTCATGCTGTATATATTGCTGACATGTGGAATCAGGAAAAACAGTTGCACTCCTGACTTCCTTTGAGAGTGGCTCCCTCAGCCAGGAAACAATTCCCTTAATGAAGCAGCCATGCAGTACCAGAGCAGCCCAGCAGCCTTTGTTGAGATATTCAATTCTTGTACGCATGGCAGTATTTTTTACCAGTTATACTTGTAATCTTGCTACATTTATAGGTGTGTTGAATTTTCAGGTTTTAAATCATCACAGTAAAAAATAGCTCAATCTTTCTAATTTGTTTGCAAAAGTCCCATTTTTGTCACAACTGTCTTATTTTAAATGTGAATGTCCCAGATTTGGGCTTCTTAACTAAAGGAGGAGGTATAATGTAGAAGATACAACAATTAAAACTATGTAAAATACACTCTGAATGTTTGTTTATTCTTTCAGCTGTTCCCACTTTAAATTCCCCAAATTAAGATATGAAGCACATGAAAGGCTTGGGCTATTCTTCTGCCTTTCACATCATTAGAATGTATTGCTGTTCTCAGGATAAGCTTTGTTGCTGTCTGATAAATATTCATAAAAGTCAATGAATGCAATTCAGCAGAGTTCTGTAATCTCACAAAATAAGCACTTCTAAAAAATCCTATCAGCTCTGCTAAAATTGCCTTTACTTTTATACAGTTTTCTCAGCGAAAAAAATAGTAAGAGTTAAGCACTATATTGTTGTATATTACAGGCACAGAATTATTAGAAACTTTTCTAAGATTGTGGCGTTTTATTCTGTGTGATAAGTGTAATGTTGCAGAAGCTGATAGGTGTTGAAGCAACACAAAAAAATTAAGAAGCAGTGTAGGGTCCCATAAGGGCTGCAGGTCTGTGCTGTGCCTCAGGGAGTGTTAAATGATGTGAAGGGCTGTTTGTTGTAGGTGGGATGGGTATAATTTGCATAAAGCAAAATACAAATATTTGAATTCAACTAAAACATAATGTAGACATTGTCAAGATACTATTCCTTGAAGTCTTTAATTTAAAGCACCAAAAAACACGTTAACCATGAGGGTAACTAATGATATGAGTGATACTGACATTGAGTCTCGGAGTTGGGCTGCAGTGACTTAGCCTGTGCATGTTTGATTACTTTGAAAAAGTTTTCCCACTGGCATGGTTCTCTCAGCACACACTTGTCTGCATACCGCCTCCTGCTGTCATCAGATCAAGGATTTTAGTCAGGCTGTACCTTCATACCTGCTTTGATTATGAGTTTGGCATTTGAATCACTCTTTTTTCCAGACGCGTTTAATACCAGAGATATTCTAAGGGCAAAATGCATTTGCAAACAGGATGAAATGATGGAACAGGAGAGCAGGTTGTAGTGCTGTTCAGGAAATGACCACAGGACACTTAACACAAGCATTACTATTGGTGCTTCTCCTCCAGTTTACTAAGGGCAGAAAAAAGAATATTTTGAGTTGGAGTATTTTTGGGAGTGGTCATTAAGGTGAGTGTTATTCTCTAGCTCTCTCGAGCAGACCCCAAATTGTATCTCTAAGGTCGTCCCAGATCCACTGCTGTTCTCATGCTAGCCTGACTACTCAGGAGTCGTTTAGGAACCTTAGGAAGATTCTTTGAGTTGAACTAAGGACTTTTACTTCACATTGATAGCTGTTAAGTCTAAACTATGTTTTAAGTCTAAACTGTGTATGGCCTAGTAAGACGCACACAGGTAACTGGCTCCCTGGGCATTTTCGTATTTCTCCCACAGAGGCCAGGTGAAATGCATGACCCCGCTTTCCTCCCTGTTTAACACCCTAGTTGGGAGGATATAAACCCAGCTGGGATTTGCCTCCTGCCTCCCCAGGTGATGGGGAAATTGGGAGGGAGTTTCCTGGGCTGACTCAGAGCTTCAAAGCGCGGTTCCGAAGGGTGGTACCGGCACCCTCCTCAGAGCTACCGCTCCGGGGAGCCAGCCAGGACCGCCCGCCCCGCTGCTGTTGCTGCCGCCGGAGCCGCGGTACCCGCGGGGAGGCGAGCGCAGAGCAGCCGAGCCGCCCGACANCCCCGGGTGAGCGGGACACGGTGCCGGGGCAACCGGGCCTGGCTCGGGCCTTGCAGCGCACGGGCTGCGGAAAGTGCGGGTTTTCAGGGAGTTAGGTGCGCTTAATCGCCAGGCCTTCGTGGAGTTCGGTTGTCTGACCGTGGGTGTGTTCGGGGTAAAAATAAAAGTAGCGATTCCGCTAATGAGCGGTTGCCAGACGCACTAAGTAATCCATAAAAATGTTGGTGAAGGTATATATCCATGTTATTTGGGGAAACCGATTAAAAGGAAGTTTTCAAAACGGCAGAAATAAATATTTTGGCGAGTGTTGTGCTGATGGCACGTATTTGGATTTTTTATACTGTTTTCTTACTGCCACACTGATGATAAGGAGGTGGTTATCACAATACAGATTTTAACACGTAACACTTAAAATTCATTGGGATTTATAGTATTTACCGTTGTGAGTTCATAAGTGGTGTGTTTAATTCCTCATTTCTTCCGTTGGGGTTTTTGGTTTTTGCATTTGTGGCTTATTTTGATATGTCAATTCTTAAAATGTGTATGGAGAAAATGCAGTTTGGGCTCTTTGAGGTAAGGAATACATTTTGGCTGTGCTGTCAACTGTTAATTGTTACAGTTGAATCCAGAAGTTTTCATGCTGAATGCAATTGCCAGATGATTGTACAGTTGGAGTGTTGTCTTCGGTGTGAGAGATGGAGAATGTAACCTGTTTTGTCCCTCAGGAGTTTTTTGCTGCAAAAACGAGTCCTCTTGGGGACTGTAATGTCTGTAGCGTTGGTTCCTTGCCTACTAGAGATGGGGTTTGTTCATGTTAGTACTCTAGGGTAGTATTCCCAGTAGGAGAGATGCGTGCTAGATTCTCTTGGGCAGATTTGGTTAACAACCTCAGGTTTTCCTCTGCCCCAAGTGTGTGTGTTTTAGTCCAATCAGAAAGGACTCGTGTCTTTTCTAAAACAAAAATTGTGTGATCTAAGCTGGATTTATTGTCTTTAAGATATCCACAGTAACAGCATTAACCCATTACTTAGAATTAGTAGGAGTTAATCTTAGGTAGCTAAAGAAGTATCAAATGATCCTGTTGGAGAAGTTAGTGACAATACTATGTGGCTGCTTTCCAGCTATCATCTTCACAGTTAGGGTTGACTTTGTAAGGCAGTATTATTTTGTTTTGAAAAGAGTTTACAATAAAATTGTTTCATGGTTCACAAGTGTAAGCATGCTGGAAGTTGAAACATCAGGCAGGCTTCACCAAATAATGGTTTCCATGATATCCCATCGTGTTATGTTCCTTTACTGGTGCAAGAGCAATCTTGTTGTTCTTCTGCAGAGGGAATTTCTGTTCAGACCACTGTGTGCTGTGTTTGTAGGCCAAGAGGGTGTTGAATTAAAATACCACTCTTCAAGACCTGTTCTCATCAGGTGTGCAGAGCTGGTTGATTTCATGTGGTTGGAATTATGGGTGCTTGGCAGTTAGAAAATGAACCCGAGGCTGTTGCAGAGAATAGAGTTGTGCAGATGTGTGTGAGAGCACAGACTGAGTTTAAAATGTCCGTTCTATATAAGTTTAAAATAAGGGCTTTTAGTAGATAGAAAATATTTTTTATAATAGAATTCATGACCTGAAAGTTATGCAGTGGGGTGCTTTGCAAGTTGAACCGAGGTTGGTGTCCAGTTTGGAAGAGTGTTTAATGTTGGATTTCAGACCAGCGTGTATTCACCAAGTTACTGACTTGGTTAAAATTGAGGTTGTGTTCAAACACTGAGCTACATTCTGAATAAAAATATATGGTTAATGTTCAGTATCTGCTGTGCCTTCCAAAAAATTTTGTATGCATTGTCTGTTAAGAGTTGTTTCATTTACTGAGAAATAACATGTAAGATTTTGAAAATGTTTTCTTTCAATTAGCAGGCCACTGATCAGATGCAAACAGAATCTTTACCTTCATGTCCCAACACTGTGTCACCGGTGAGGTTAAATAATCTGATTGGTTCTCCAAGGTTTGGAACAGTTACTCCAAATCGTGTCTTTGTTGGAGGAATTGATTTTAAGGTATTCTTCCCTCTTGTTGCTACTAAGTCATAATTTATAACTGTATAAAAATCAACAGGAGAAAAAAGAGAGACCCAGTAATGTGTAGTTATTTAGTTGGTAAGTCCTGTTCACTTCAATAGCCAAACCCACAGTAGAGAATAAAGCTTTAAGCCTTGATTTGCATAACTGTGCTTCAAAGTTGACTCTGTACACCAGCTGCTAGATGCTTTTGACACACCACTTCTTCAGAGTTTCCCTTTTTTCAAAGAAGATGGTTTTTGTTGCCAGCAGAGCTGATGGCAGAAAAGCCTGTAGAAGGTTTTGTTTATGTACACCACTTAGTGTAATTTAATGAGCTGTCACAATGTTTCATATGGCCAGTGGAGCAAACATTAGTGGCTTTTGTTCCTCTAACACTTTTGGTTCACACGAAGAATTACAGTGTGTGTATTCCTTGCCATAGTAATTTTCTCAAAGGCAAGCGTTTATTTTTAAAAGAAGTATGTAAGCTTCTCTGGGTAATTTGCAGTATTGCGAGTATATCTTAATTCTTAGAATGCTTTTGCCTTTGTGTATTCCCTAAAATCTTTAAATAGCAGTGAACACTTGGCCACTCTTACCTTGTTCAGTTGCTTTTAACGTTTATGACAAGCTTAAGGTTAAGGTTTTTTCTCTCTTCTTGCTTTAGATAATTAATTAAGCCATTGACTTTTGCAAAACATGCATGGTCTGCTTAGCTGTTGCTTTGTTCCCACCAAGAGTATCTTCCCTGCCTTAATCCTCCTAGGCTGAGACCTTCTGAGTACTGACTCATCTGAAGAGGAACAAGAATTGACAATTCACTCAGACTATTTTGCATAACAAATGCAGGAAATACCAGAATATTCTAGTTTATTTGGCTGAGATAATTCAAATAGAGATGTTAATATTTTAAAATGTGCAGGACCTTCAGTACATTTGGACTTTATTAAAGTGGTACAGCAGCTTTTTGCACTAATAGTAAGCAAATTACTGGAGCTATAAAAAGACCTCTCTTGCTCTCTTCTGTCTTCACTGCAATTTCAAAGGTTAAAATACTTTTCTGTCCAACATCAATATTTTTATTAATTATCATACTTATTGTTCTTTTTAAAGAGTCTCTTGACTTGATTCAGTTGCTGATACTTCAAAATTTATTATTGTATTTTCAACAGCAGTTTATGCATGTTTGTAATCATAAAGAGGATGGATTTTTTTTTGCAGAGGAGAGAGGAAATAGAAGGGGTGAAACTTCTATAGCCATTTTAGTTGCTCTTCCATTTGGTATGATTCTTTATATCAAATACCACCTTAAATTTCTGATTTAATCCTCGTAGGGTTTATATGTTAGTGTAATAGCTTTCTGTTGGCAATCTCATGGCAAAAAGTATTGGGGTTTTTTGGGGTACTTTTTTTAAGCCAAAGGTCTTATTCAGGTCACCTGGGGTGGTGCAAAAGCTATTTAAAAGACTTTATTTTTGTGAAAAAGGGAGACAGTTAATCAACAAAAACTTACCTGCTTTCTAACAAGTTCTTTTATGATTTTGCCATTTTGTCTGTCACCGTGGCAGTGATTCCTGTTTGTAAGAGGAAACATCTGGTCTCTCAAATTTAGAGAAAGATTCAGCAAGGGAAGTTACATTTGGGAACCTTTTCATCGTGGTCTGAAGAGCTCTTTCTTTAGAGTGGCAGGCCTTGTCTGATTGACATAGGCTAATGCTAAGCCTTTACCTTCCTTCAAGATTCTGACCTTTGTCTTATCAAAAGCAGGAAAATGCAAGTCCTGAATGTGTTTCTCATAAGTTTCTACATATCATGTTTGCTCAGATGCTTGCAGATTTCCCTGTGCGTCTTAGAACAGCATTTCCTACTTGTTCCCTGTCAATGCACTGCTCTGCACATAAACCTTTGTCTTTCCAAATTCGTAGTCTCATGTAGCAAGCCCTTATGTCCTTGGGTAATACCGTGAGCACCGATCAATTTCAGACTTGGATTAGGCACATAAACCTTTGATGTGCTGGAGAGGATTTCCTGAATTGTATACAAACAATCAAAGTCATTCACTTAAATGTAAAACAATACTTGGTACACTTCAAGTTAAGGAAAAGTATAGGTGAATGATGCATGCATGTAACCATGCTTCTCCCAGTGTTTGGTGCAGCATTAACTAAGAGCTACATGGAACAAAACTTAAAACTCAAACGTGGTGCTTACACATCACATGTCATACATGCTTACATTGTAAAAAAAGGTTCACAGAAGGCAGGGGAGTGTTCACAAAGCTTAGGTGAGCCTGTACTTTAGAAAGTTGTTTTATTCCCTGCATACTTGGAAGGGGGCAGTTCCTTCCAAGCTGACTGAGACCATTCTCCATTGAAATAACATTTTCTTACACACAGTGGGGAGTTCCTCTAGTGTGCCTGTACGTATTTCCAGACTCTCATGTTAAAACCACTTCAGAAAGAGGGCTCATGATAATTCATTGGATTTGACCACTAAATCACTGCGGTTTAGGGGGACTTTTTTCATTTATGTGACCTGTGCATATCTATAGGCTCTGCTGTGTTGCAGTTGAAAATATGGCGGTGATTTTTCATACTGTAAACTGCTCTAGCATGTAATTAACAGAAAACAAAATTCAGATCTTGTACACCTGCTTAAGTGATCTTAACTGTAAAAGGATAGTTGTTACATAAATCTACTAACGAGAAGTTTTAATGAGAAGTTTCTAGAATTATTGCTGAATAATTAATGCAGTAGTTAAATGGGCCCTGAGGTTCATACTTGCTCATTCTTCTGGCTTCATATGCAGGGTTATAATTAGTTTGTAGCAAACTTCATCCAAAGTATGTCCGTTAATAGTCTTACGGTAAACGTTGAACTAATCAATTGAATTAATTGAATAACTATGCAAACCAACTTTTCCTTTTTTTTCCCCTCTTGATTCACTGTACCAGACTAATGAAAATGACCTGAAAAAGTTTTTTGCTCAGTATGGCAGTGTGACAGAAGTGAAGATAATAAATGACAGAGCTGGAGTATCAAAGGGGTTGGTATAGTAGAATAAGTGTGTTGTGGAAATTGAAAATAACAGAAAGCTGACTATAGTAAATTTGATTGATTTTTATATGATATTTTATCATTGATGTTTCAGTTATTCTGCATATGCAAAAATCTGTTCTTGCCCTTTAATATCTCTATGTAAATGTCCCCAATTTGCATAACTAAAACTCTGTTAATCATCTTGTTATAAGATGAAGCTGTGTGCAGCTAGGACAAAATCAATACTTTCCATTTTTTCAGATTTTCTTAGTGACTATTACTTAAGTAGATTATCCTAGCAAGGTTATTTAGTTATTAAATATATTTATTACTGAAAGCTGGTATGGAAAGGAGCCTAAAGTGGAGGAAGAGCTGAGATACACCTGATTGTGCTGGAGTGCATGGCAATAACAGATTTTTGTGTGAAGATTTTTGGAACAGCAGCATAAGGGACAAATCTGATACTTAATCATGATTACATAAAATGAAGACTGAGACTGGAAGTCACCAGTAGGAGAAATGACAAAGAACAAATACAGCGAAAGATTAAGATTGCATGGTAAAATTATTGCTGTAACCCAAAGGATGGAGATGTAAATAAGGTGGGGAAGTGCACTGCCAGAAAAGGGGGGAAAGTGGGCTGAAGCAAAAAGGAATGTAGACGAGAGTTCCCCTCTAAAGTTCTCTCCTGAGCAGTAAAGACAGTTTTAAAGCTGTCAGAGTTTAACTGTATCAGCAAGTTATGTGCTGAGCTGCAGCTCTTAGCACAGACATGCGCTTGCATGACATCAGAGACTTGGTCCCGGATCTGTCACCAAAGCCTCTTTTGCCCTTTTAGTAAATATCAGGAAATATCTGAGAATTGCAGTGCATATATCCATATAACCCATGGTAACTATGCAGTTGCGATTGCTGACATATGTCTCACAGCAGATATGTTGGAAAAGAATTATTTTCCATGCTGTTAGAATTTCCATTGAACTCCGGGCACAGTTTTCATTGCTTCTGCTTGACAAGTGATTTTAAAAACTTATGAGTTCGTGATTACATCTATCAGTTTATTGTCCAGACAATCTACAGAATGAAAAGTCTGTGTAGGTCCCAAACAGGAAAATACTTTGTCTTCTTTCAACTNTTGTGTCACAAAGTGTGAGAATTGCTCCATCCTTGATCTCCGCAGAACTCTTTTTAATGCTAATCATGTTAAGAATTACATGAGAATTCACAGATAATGGCTGCATCACTGCTTTTTCTGAGAACTCAGTTTAAAATAGTGCATAGTACTTCTGGCAGTGTAGAGCACTCACAGTTGTTGCTGAAGTAGGTGGGAACTGTACTGTGAATTACAATATAATATTAACTTCAGAAAAAATCCCAGGTGTCTCATCTTTGGTCACCACAAGTGACAGGTTTAGATCAAAATCCTTGTTTAATAGCAATGAAGGAATTTAAGGCATAGGCTGAGTAACAGGAACAGCGGGTCATTAATGGTGATATATTACCACATACTTGAGTGTAATAAGGAAGATGCTAAGAATACAGTTGTTAATTTAACCTTTACTTCTACAGTTGTTTTTTTTACCTGTAAGTTTACCTT
>VYZR01117505.1:0-11372 GCA_013400675.1 Oxylabes madagascariensis | reverse complement strand
GAGGGAGACATTTCCATTATTAATTCCCAATCTTTGGGCACTGGGCAGGTTTTACGACAGAAAGGGAGTCACAATAAACTTTAGTTCACAGGAACAAAGCACTAATCCCAGAGCCTTGAACACCACTCTGGTTTTTGCCAATGTCCCTACAGGAGCTAGTGGAGAACAAAGCAGTTTCCTTTGTAGACGCTGTGTGAAGTGAGAAGCTCCTTTCTGATATGGTACAATATTCAAACAGGCCATTTGCTCTGCCCTGCTGCTCCTCAAAGATTCGTGTCCTTCAGTGACACGTTCAGCTTTTGAAATACACCCTGACAATGCTCTCAGAGCCCAGCCAAGGAAGCTCCTGCCTCCTCATTGCATACACCCACCTTTCTCTGGGTCCTCGAGGCTGTTTTGCACATGCTCCACTGCCCGGTCCATTTCTTTGCTGTCACAGACGTTCAGCTGGACAGTTCTCATTCGGTCACTCTTCATGGCATCCAGCTCCTTGGAGCCACCCTCTCCCTTGTCCTAGAGGGGGAGAAAGTGCTGGGTTCAATATGGCTAAAGAGCCTGTGCAGAACATCAAATGCATACCAACTATCAAATCAAGCAAAGAATGCACAGAGCAAAGAGTCACAGAATATTCAGGACAGTCCTGCAGCCCTAGGAAGAAGGGGAGCAGACAGGACTGGTCCTGCAGAACACCGTTCCTCAAGCATCTCCATCTGACCATGAGCCCTGTACCAAGTCAGCTAGCATAAACTGCTTCAACCCCCAAGAAAGCAGCCAGAGGTGGATGTGCCACAGCAAGGCACCCAGCAAGCACCCCCTGCCCAGCACGAACTCCTGAGGCCAAGCTATGTCCCACTGCTGCAGCACTGGGAATGTGGTGCCATCCTCACTTGGCTTGACATGGGGCACAGCAACTCGCTAGGGAGGATTATGGTGTAAAGTGGCCGGCGAGGGGCTGCGCATTGCAGCTTGCTGTACTGAATGCATTGAATGAATGTACATTGCATGTGCTTGTTGGTCACACTGCCAGCTTTGGGAGCAACAGTGCAAGAAGAGGGACTGCAGCCCACTGCTCTCTCTCTTCAGCTGATCTGTACCCAGGTGTCCAGGCAATGAAACTAACTACTGCCTCCAAAAGACATCATCGAGAGCCTGGCCAGTCTGTTTGCTGGCAATTCACCCTGGCATCTTCTCCAGTATCTTGCTCTCTTCTCTGCCTCCCCCATCAACTTTTTCTCACTCTCAGTTCCCATCTCCACTCCCTTTTCCTCAGCTCAGAACAACAGTTTCCGCCAGTACATGTTCCCTCACAGCCCTGCAAATTAACTGCAGCCAACCCCTGAGATACCTTCACATGGGCCAGACATTGCTGGCAGCAGGGCTGCCATGCCCAGAGCTCCTCCCTTTGCAGTGGCAAATCTGGCCATGGTGCTTCCAGGACACAGACACAGGATGTCAGGATGAGATTGAGACTATACCTGAAACATTCCCATGGTTGTAAGCTACCGGACTGTGCCAGCCAATCCAGAGTACTTTTGTAGAGGATGGTGACATCTATCTCAGAAAAGGATCTGATTTTGAGAACATTCCTGTCTTTACTAGAAGAAGCTCCTTCAGTATCACCCCTCATAAGAAGTCTGTTACTCCCAATTAACAGGCTAGACACAGAACATTTCCACAAGACCATCCGACGGCTGCTCAGCTCTTTCTCCCCTACTGCTCAACCTTCCAGGTAGCCTCACTCACTGTGTCTGCATCAGCAGGCAAGCATCAGAGTGCCCTTCACTCCTGACAAATAAGGGGTTTTGGCTAGATAGCTGTTTTCCTCTGAGCTGGAACAGGCCAGTACTTCACAGCAGGCCTGGGTCCTGACTGCTGAATGACATTAGATTGCTCTGAACACCTCAAGCCACAGGCACTGCCTGTCAGATGCCAGCAGGCACTTGTCAGTGAGATGGAGCTTGTCTGCAGTCTGAGCCCAGGCTGCCCATCTGTCCCTCAAGCAAGAGTTCCCTTCAGAGACCACACTTTGGATACCACATGAGGGTGGCCATACAGCTCTGTGCCACCTGTCTTCCAAAAATCCTTTTCCTGGCTCCTCTCATTCCTGCGCTTATCTACTGTGCTCAGAGACATTTCACTAACGTAACTACCTGACTTCTCCTGTGTTTCCTCCATGCTTCCATATTCCACCACAGACTCTTAACACTAGTTAGTGTTTGTCCTTAACAGAGGGTATCTACTGCTCTCTCCTCCTAGGGAAGCACACTGCTTACAGAAAGGAGTGGTTAGAAGTCTCATGCGCAGTTTGATGGCCGTATTAGAGTGACTGAAAAGAGTTTGGTGCTAAATTTGTTGCTCACTCAAAAGCACTGTGGTGCCAAAGCAGTCTATATGGCAAAGCACTGGAAAGCATACAAGTGGCAAATGTGGGAATGCCATCAGGGAATTAGCAAATGCAAACGTGCAAGTCTCTTGAAAACAGCAGATATTGCTACAGGAAAGAAGAAAAGTGAGGCCTAGGTCCTTCTTTCCCTGATCCCCGTTCTATGAGGTGCTACAAAATCTCTGGGCTGCACCAGCCTTAGAGGCCTCATAGCTCTGCTGGGACCTCCACAGCATCTTCTTCCTCAGCCCTGACAGAGTTGGCTCTGCAAGCCAGCTCCCTCCTGCCCTCCCACCCACATGCAGCTGGATGCTTGGACAGGGACTCCTGGGGCTGGGATCCTGGCCAAGAATTGGACTCTGGATGTTAACCCACACCCACAAGGCCATTCCCTTGGCTTTCAGCAAGGGCATATAGGAGATGTTTAAGTCAGGCACCTGGTGACTGTGTCTTCCTGGCAGGGGATGCAGCCTGTCCCACAGTCCCCAGGCCCATGCACAGCAGTGAAAGGACCTTCTCATGCTACAGTAGAGGACCAGAACATCTCTGCTGCCAGCACACCGTCCCTTTGGCAAGAGGGCTCAGCTCTTGCACACCAAAAAAGCACATTGCTGCCTTGCCTTCCTCTTTCCATGGTCATTCTCTAGGGCTTCTGGGCTTCAGCTTGTATCTATATCAGTGTGTCCTTGGCCTCTAACATCCTGTGGCTTCGAGCACTCCTGTGGGGCCCTGCAGTGGCCAGCCGGTGTGCCAGCTTGCTCAGAGGACCTCTGCCTTCTCATTCCCCTGGAAGCTGCAACCGGCCTGAGCACACACAGCAAAGCAAACAGGGGTTCCACCACACTCCTGACAGCACAGACAAACATCACATATGTCCAATGGTAACAGATACTGATGGAAAAATACCTTCATCTTGTGTCAGCTGGCTTCTCCATATATTAACCAAAGAGGTAAAAATAAAACAGCTGCAGCATGAGTGTTCACTGGATCCAGTCTACCACTGTCTTTTGGCAATGCAGCATCAACACAACTCTCACATGAGTATGTCTGCCACTGAAAACGTTAGGAAGTAACTGTGTGTGAAACAGCACACTATTAGCACAGATCCATCCTCAGCCTCCCCTCAGTCATGACTCTACACTCGTCTCTCATGTTTCCTTTGGTGAAATTACAGTCAGGTGCTCAGGATCTGGCCACTTTAGGAAATCTTTCCTAATAAAGAGTCAGCATTGCACATACTTTTAATCTGCAGTAAGGACATGGCATTCCTAAGAACTGTGCATGCCCTGAGGACACAGTGGCTCCCCAAACAGCAATCTGTTTCTGATGAGCAGGTGTGCTGTGAAAAAAAACCCCATGGAAATGACATTGAAGTTTCAGAGCCATTTCTTCTACATCAGGGCTAGGTCAAAGATATCCAAGCCAAAGATATTATGTTCCTTATTTCTACCTCCACTTTTATCTAGCATCTAAAAACACCAAGCTTTTTCTGCTCCTAAAATCAGTACCAGCAATAATTACACTCTGATCAGAATTCTGCTTATGGTTTTGCTAGAGAAGACTGTAGCACAGTGAAAAATCAGCTCAGTCTCGTGGAGTTGTTTTTGTTCTACAGAAAGTATAATGGCCTGAAGACACATGGGAGGCCACTCAGCTAACTAAGGAGCTTTGGCATTTTCCAGTGTTTTCTGATGACAACTGCTGTTACCATTCTTGGCACGACCACAGAGATTTTGGAACATGGTGTGTGAGTTCAGCTAAAGAAGCAATATTTAATTACAAAGTGATACTGCAAAGCTTTCTGCTGATTTTTCTGTGAGGAAGTAAATATTGATTAAAGTCTAAAAGACTTCTGGCATGCTGCTGCATGTCAGCTTATGTTGTAATTGTCAGAGGCCAAGATTTTCCACTAACGTGCATTCAGTACAACAAGTACTGAAGACAACAAAAATAGAAGGGAGGTTTCAGTAACTGTTAGACTATATCCACTGAAAATTGTGCCTTTTTAGCAGCTGAGACAGAAGAAATGAAACCCATGAGTAACTTTGCAACTCTGAAGTTTTTACCTTCTATCAACATAGAGGCAGGCTATTACTCTAAACAGCGTTTTTTAAGTTTGCAGTGTTCTTATATTCTCTAATGTTGATCTTCAGTTACAAAAGCTGAGTCGAAACATCTATCAAAAAAGTACTCATTTACCCTCTGTCTTGAGCCCTTTTAAAAGGCAGCAGTTTGTACCAAGTGTCCTGTTCTGCTGTGACGCCTGTAGAGGGAGCTGAGGTTAACAAATAAACCTTTGATCACTGAGACACAAGACACAGAGCTATCGAGAGAGACACCTCTTTTGAAAAAATGCAGCAGAAACAAACTACTATTTTAAGCCAAACTTAGTATTAATGCAAAAGAAAATAATAGTAGAAAGTCGGATAACATCAAAGGATACCTGGCAAATTCTCTTTAAATAGTATCACTATTCAAGATATGTTTATAGGGATGAGCGAGCTAAAAGATTAGATCAAACCAACTGACCCACCCCAGGATATCCGGAGGAGTTAAGTTTGTTTCTGTTAGGAAATGGTCGTGCAGCTAAAAAAAGTGTAGTGCTTCACAAGGAGAGAGAGACTAACACCCTCTCCTGTTCTCCATGACCATCAATGCTTTGCCACACCAAGTCTCCTTCAGAGCATATCAAGGCTGTGTCACTAAGCTGTTTGTGGCCTGATTCTTCTCTCATTTGCACTAGTGAGACTCCATCATCTACCCAACTATTTCAGGAAACACCATGGCATGGCTGTACTCATGAATATAGAAAAATATGCTCAAAACACATGCCATAAAATCACTGGTGGCTTGGGGTTATGTCAAAATTAATCAAAATAAGCCCTGCATATATACGGTTTGTGAGCAGGGCCAAAGGTCCAGACTACAGCCTGACACCAAACTTTACTTATGGTTAAGCCTGTAAAATTAGATTTAGGATTCCAATTCATTAGACATGGAACAGACCACAATGTTGTGATTTAAATAAGAACCTCCCTAGATACCATTCAGTGCCAGTTCTGCTGTGTGAAATTCAGGCCCCTGTGTCTTTCCCTTTGGGCTACCAACCACCCTCCCTCTCCTTGGCAGAAAGCTGTGCAGAGTGGAGAGGGAAGACTGGAGTTGTTATGTGTCATTGTACATGCCACAGGTAAACAGTTTTTGTTTTCCCTACCTTTTGTAGGCAGCCAGCATAAATAATGAAACCTTTGTCATGTAGGTGCTTGGCCAAGGCAAATCCAAATCCTGAGTCACAGCCTGTTATGAGCACAGCTCTGCTGCCAATCTGCAAAACAAAGCAGAACACAATGCACTGGAACCGAGTATTTGAAATCAGTGATTTGCAGTGCACAGAACAAGTCATGTCCTTGGCCAGGAGCAGTCTGCTCCAGTGTTCTCTACACTCACTGCCAGCTTCTGCCACCCAGTGCCTCCTGAACACAAGAAATGACATTTTCATATCTTTCTCCAGTGAGGCAGGATCACTGCCCTCTCAGCATAGAGGAGTTCAGCACCTCTAGTAACAGGCTTCCAAGGCAGACAGACCAAGCAAATCACCATGCTCTGGCAGTTCATATCCATCTTGAAATCTGAAAATGTACCAGACAGTTCCCACGACATATTCTCCCTTCATCAGGAATTGTTCCTGTATGTTCAAAGCAGGCAGGAATGCACTCTTGCGTGCATGCAGCCCATAGGGCATGGAGAAGACAGTTTGACTGAAGAAAGGATATGGTTTAATCTTACTGACTGCTCACTCATCTTTCTCTTTCTAGCACTTAAGCCCTCTAGAGCTGGGTTCTAAGATCTAAGAAGATTCATAAGTGAGATTAATATATGAAATTAAGACCAGTTGGTCACCACTCTTTTTGTCTGGTTGGGCATTTTTTGGCCTTTCTATTTTTCCAACTTACAATTTAAATGGAAATGTACCTCCTTCCCTCTCCAAATTCCTTTTTCTAACCCAAAGACAGGCAGCAATTAAATAACAAGCTAAAATCAGAGGGTGCATCAGACAGCCCAACAGCAACAATTGCACATCCAAGGAGCTGCTGTGGGTGGGATTACATAATAATTGCCTGCAATTCACTCCGACTCATCTCTTTTAACAAACTATAAATTTGGCTTTCCCCAGCATACTCAAGGACTGATCAGGGTGGCAGCTGGGTGGAAGCAGCAAAGGCTCCTCATGCTGGAAGCCCAGCAGTGATGCAAGGACCACATCTGAGTTCCTCTGAAACTCTGGAACAGAGTTATGGAGCAAGTTGTGCATGCTCTAGCGCTGCTACAGTGCTGAGTTCTGTGCCACAAGACAGACAAGATGACAAAACACTCCCCTTCTTTTTGCCTGGCACTGTTCCTAGCAAGTCAGTATCAAGGAGAGGGCTGCTAAAAAGGGCCACTCTCCAGATGAAGTGATGAGGACACACTGATTTATTTACATGTCTTTAAACAACTACACTCCAGAAAGAGTGCTTTATTAAGAATTTGTCACGCAGATTCCCCCCACTGTAAGGTGGAACATTTAATCTGCTGAGTGAGTTCCAAAAATAGAAGAAACCCACTCGTATGATTGTTTATTTCCATCCTCAGCAGCACATACCGTGCTACGTCAATGGAAGCTCGATGCTAGGAAAGAATGTGAGGTATGCTCGAGAGGTCCAGCTTGGAGTCTTTCAGGCAAATCGGAAAGATGAGTTTGGTCACCAGGCTTCAGGGGTTTTAAAAGCCCTGCTCAGCAGAACTGGTTCCTGGAAGACTCAGTCACACTCACCTGATCGACTTCATTTGCATAAGAGCGGCTGCCACATGGGGACAAGAGAGGGAAGGAAAATCTTTGCACAGGCCTGTTAAAAAATCCCAAAACAACAGAACAGTCAGATGTGGAATATCTTATCCATACCCCGCTGCAGCAACATATACATGAAAAGGAATGTAGTGCTGCCTACATACACGATGTAGATTGTCATTTGGGAGGACAGAATCTAGTCTACACTTCTCCTTAGTTAGAGCCTGTGTGTTTCTTACAGTATGACACATTTGTTTCTCCAAAGACCTTGAAGCTATTTCCAGCTGCAGAAGCTGTCTGGGTATTACAAAGAATTCTAAAATAGCTCCTGTTCTGGAGGCACAGAGCTACTTCCACCCACAAAATGGGCAATGCAGTGATTGCATTTTCAAAAGTGACAGCACCTTCACTTAGGATTTGCACAAAGTTGGGGTTATTAATGGGAAGTTATTAATTTGTCTGATGAAAGTATTCTGCTGTGGCTTTGTCTCTGACACCTGGTCTGAGGCTAATTTGCTTGGATTTGTCTACTCCTTTTACACACAGGTCCATCCTTATTTCATCCTGGATGATGCTTCTTCACCTGCAGTGTCTACCCATTAGATACTCTTAGATTTTACATCCCCTTTTTACAACTGTTTAAGCTAAGAAACACTGTCTTTGAGCAATACCTGCCATGCAGATCTGAAGCTCCTCCGCATAGTATGTGTGACTCTCAGAAGACAAAACATATTCACAGACAGACCAGAGCAAAGCAACAAAGCCTTCCAGGAAATGAGATTCCATTTAGAACAGCCTTGCCATCATTCATCAAAACTGGGCCTGAACAACAAATCAGAGTGACCACAAGCTCTGTCCTTGTCAGTCACCTCTCTGGACATTATCAGCTTTTTCATTTTCGCATTTTGGCACTGACTTTGCCCTCCTGGAGCTTTCTGGCCTTCCTTTAGACTTGCTGTACTTCATCTACTCTCTGGCTCCTTCAACGGCATCTATCCTTCCCAGAGCTTATCTTGCAGGCTGCTTTTCTGTCTTCTAAGTAAATTTGCATAATCATTCACAATTATCTCCAGCTCAGACATCACAGGCTCTCACAGGGTGACCTGTGCTACACTGCACAGCAGCTTGCAGACACTCTGGCTTCTGAGCCATATCTCAGGAAATCAAGGGATCTGTGAAGGCAGAAACTTTGAACCAGATGGGAAAGGAGATGACATATTCAGGCAATGGTGTTCACTCACCTTCCTGAAACAGTTTAGCTGTTTTTTTAACTTAAGAGTGTCACAAGCCAAATCAGCTCTTGAAATAGCTATAGCCAACATAATTGCTGCCAAGGTCAGTCCCCAGGCAAAGTGTGTGTTAACATCACTGACCTGCAAGCCTGGATTGAAACTTTTACCTCGACAGTAAGCTTCTTGAAGTGCCCAGAAATGTTGATAACATTTCTTTTAGTTGAATGAACTTGGTTTTTATTTTTCAGTGTTATGTTTGGTCCTGTTATTTCACTGCAGAGCACTGATTTGCTGCACTCAATTCACAATAATCTGCAGAGAATACCTACTTGACATTCTGCCTATCTTGACCTGAAGGCAAGGGGAAAAGAAAAACAGATGCTGGCTGCTGCTGAGCAGGAATGTCATCAGCAGAAACAACCAGGAAGTGACATGAGCCCCCACATGGTACACTAATGTACCATAAGCCATTTTTGTCATTCTGCATCATTGAATTCTGGAGACCACAACAGACACTTTTAGAATGCACAGATGGTCCTCAACTGAATTTGTGCTTGTAATCATGCACTAGCTTTTATTCAGTTCCACCAAAAAAAGGAGTCCTCAGCTTGAAGAGTCAAGTACCTAAATGCAACTTCAGTGCATTAAGGCACTAGTGGCAGCACTGCCTGTCAATGAACAGTTGGATTTCCATTGCAGGTTCAGCAACTTGTGGGGACTTGCAAATGCAACAGTTTTGCCCTGAGTACAAGACACACAAAGCACAAATACACAGTAAGCAAAACAGAAGACGGAAGAAAAAAAACAAGAATATGCTGAAAATTCTTTCCTCAAGTTAATGAAACATTAATTTGTATTTTTAAGGCCACAGCAGATTCCTGCAGGTGAACTCTGGTGTATGTGGAGCAAATAGGAGATAAAAGACCTATGTCTGTTTGCAGCTTAGCTATCTGTAACACCCTGTTAGCAGAGCCACCCTTGACCGTGATGATGCTGGACATCACTATCAGCAGCAGTAGAGCAACACTGGAGGTGGCAGTTCTTGTTTAACAGGCCATGAGCCACTTTTAAATGCCTTAGGTACAATTAGTGGTACACACACTGCTGTTTGGAAATCCCGCTCTAAAACAAAGCCAGGGAAAGCACTCAACTTGCTCTGAATTTGGACTAATAGGGTTCCAATCATACAGCAATACAGATGTTGGGGTTTTTTCAGAGCTAGAAATTAAATTAGATAGGTAATTTTCTGCTCATTTGCAGAAAAAAACCCAGCTTAATTACTCAGCCCACCTCATTTCTCAGTAAAACCCTGCCTCTAAACTTTCTCATTTCATGGGATTCACTGCCTCTTGAATGAAGTCACAGAAATATGTGACAATTTCTTGCGCTGAAGCAAGGCTTACTTGCTGATATTCAAAAAAACCCTCTTGATGGACACTGAATTAATGCTCTATCCCACAACTTTTTGACTGCAGTGTAAAAAGAAAAAAAAAAAACAAACAACACCATGGTGCCAACCCCTCCTTGCATAGAGAGTCCATCTTTTTACCCATCCTTGGAGATACTCAAAAGCCACCTGGACACAGCTCTGGGCAAGCAGCTCAAAGAGGCCCTGCTTTAGCAGGGTGGTTGGACCACATGACCTTCAGAAGTGCCTTCCAACCTCAACCACCTGGTGACTCCGTAAATAAACTGTCCCACGGAAATCAAGTGACAAGTGCTTTACTCAAGATGTCACTCTTTCTTCTTTTCCACCAAGTTACTTACCTAAAGCCATTCCCTGGGTCCTTGAAATTCAGGGCTTTCACAGAGAAGTTCAAGAGAGGGCGAGACAGCTTGGTGGCCAACATGTTTTCAACTAGCACACTTTACCAAAAGCAAAACTGTTCTTCCTTAGCTCTGCAACACAAGATAGCACCTCTGTTTTAGTTGCTCAATTATTTTGTAAGACATGCTGACTCCATGTATTTCAACAGGAAAATAAAGTCCAAAGGAACTCATCTTCTCCCCTTACAGTCCCTCACACAGAGATAAACAGCTCAACCTTCAGCCACCCACGATGCTTTTAACTAAGGAAAAGCATTATAAGTAAACTACTAAGCAGGGAGACATTTAAAGAAAATGTCAATTTCTCCTTCTTTAATGCATCTTTAACTGATTTCTCTGAAACAGGTAAAATTAAGGTAGTCATATGGAATGTATTATTTCAAATGAGCTCTATGAAATAACTTAAAACAAAAATATAGCTTCAAGTCACAGGTGATGTTACGTCACATGTTTCCAAAACAATCCTTGGCTTTACAGCTACTACATCCAAGCAGNTCACATGTTTCCAAAACAATCCTTGGCTTTACAGCTACTACATCCAAGCAGTTAAAAATACTTTTTTTTTTTTTTTTTTGTAATTAAGTAGCTGGTGATGCTGGACTAAGCACAGGGAACCACCAATAAACTCAATATCGAGTGAAAACATTTCAAGGACAAGACTTTGGTATGGAAAGTCAACTTCAATCATATATATCTTGGATAAAACTAACCCAAGGCACAAAAATCATCTCCCAGCCCCCTTTATAGCAGCTGAGAAACGGTATCCAATTGCTAGGGGTGGTTTGCATCCCTGCCGAAGGCTGGGCCGCCACCGCGTCAGCTTCGGGGCCTGCAGGAAACCAGGCCTGAGCTGAAAAACTGTGAAATTACCGCAGCGGTGGGCACCGAGATGGGCAGGGAGGGAGCGGACGGGGCTCAGGAGGCTCGCTGGCTCGGCTAATCCTCAGAAATCCCGGTGGACAGACCGAATTCGGGAGCACGCCTGGTGTCCCCGCAGGTTTTTGCGAGGTTTGCAGGGAGGGGGCGAGGCCCGAGGTGCCCTGCCGCTCCCGCCGGCCCGGCCGCTCCCCGGGACGCGGCCGCCGCGGCCCCAGCCGCGCTC